>CAKAOI010025982.1:0-28699 GCA_916701655.1 Sebastiscus albofasciatus | reverse complement strand
TTTTTTTTTTTCAGATTACCTGTGTCAAGTAACACATTTGCATAATACCTGCCTAGTGGCTAGTTTGGCACGCCCTCAAACAAAGCTAGTTAGAGTGGAGCTTGAGCAGAGTCTGAATTTGGTTCCGATGGGGGCAGGTGAAAAGAGGTGCTGCAGCATAGCTCGTATGAGAAACCTGAAAATAAGCATATTAGTTCCCCTTTAAATTAGAATTATTGTAGGCCTAAATGCCATGGTATATTTTTTTCTATTGTGTTTCCCTATCTATATCTATTTAGCTAGCCTGTTCTGCAGTGCAGTGGGTGTAGTAGCCTCCAGTATCACACAACAACAAAATATGCTGTGTTGCCCTGTATTATGATGCTTTGTAAACTGTGTTACACAGCGTGTAGTATTCAAGAGCAGTCTCAGCGGTCTTATAGAATAATCTTGATGCCGTGGCTGTTGCCAGGCAACAGCTGTCCTGGAACAGAGATGAATGAGGTGTCCCTGGACTCTTTTTCTTTCTTCGTCTCCATCTTTATTCATCTTTTTTTCATCTTCATTTCTTTTTTTTTCACTCGCATAGAGCGTGAACACAGTGTGACTTTATCACTTTTCTAGCAGTTTCTCTCACTCAGCAGACACTTTATAGCCCATAAAGTCGTGTTATGGGTTTTGGGACATAGCACCACTTCTGATTCACATGGTCTCAGTGTCACTGATGTAAGCTAGAGGGCAGTGGGTATTTCTTTCAGCACTTTTATTACCTAAGTAACTGAGCCAGGGTTGATCAATCACCAGCTTTTCTTAATGAAATATGTAGATGGCTCTTCTTGAAAATCTCTCTCTGGTCCTGATGGACCTCAAGAAACTTACTTGAAAATCACAGTAATTAAAGCAGCAGTGGGTAGAAATGGAGCAATTATGAGAAGTTATTTTTATAAAACGGTGACTATATCTTGACAGTAGACAGGAAATCTGAAAAAAATCATGTTCCTCCGTTGTCCTCCGGTGTCCCTAATGGCATCTGCAAGATTTCACAGACCAGAGGAAAACAACCAGTCAGAGCCGAGCTGGTACCTGCCGTCTCTGAGCAGCTGTCAATCACTCGTGAACTCCGATCAAACGGTCAAACTAGGCAGCGCTGATCAAATATGAATTAATATTCTGTTACAACTTAGCCATGTTGAGATCAGTTGAAGAAATACCAAGCACCGCCCACCAGCCTGAGCAAACTTTATCAGGAACAGAAGATTGATATTTGATCAGCGCTGCCTAGTTTAACCGTTTGATCGAAGTTTGTGAGTGATTGACAACTGCCTCCGTTGAATGAACAGCCAATAGGAACGCTCTCCCTCTGAAATGACCTGTGATTGGTCAAAGACTCCCGTCATGGGCTAAATTTTTTAAAGCCAGAAGCCATGATGAGGTGCAGAAGTCTAGTTATCTCTCAGAACTCTTGAATTACAATATGCTGAAAGGTTATTTTGGAATTTTTGCCCAATGATGCCGAAAACATTCTGCCTACTGCAGGTTTAATTGGCAGCAACTGACAAGTAACTTACTGTGAAAAAAATCACAGTAATTAACTGGCAGCAACTGTCAAGTTATGAAGTTGCAACTGTACAAAATTCACAAAATACAGTGTGAATGCTGACAGCTGATATGGATTTCAAAGCGTTCCCTGGAAATGCAGAAATGCTAAATGAATTGCTTGAAAAATCTTGAAGCCATCCCTACAGTTCCCACAAGTTGTTTGGACATCTTTGATATGTCGACTAATTTCTCTAACTTGACACAACCAAGCATTTCCACGTTGTTTATACATTATTATTTATTGCACATACACACAAATCTTCTTCATGAGTGCTTCTCACACAGCAGCACTGATACAGCCGCTAACCTCTGTGGGATGTTAGTCCACACATGCTGCGGCTCTTCTCCTTGTGAAATGCAATCACTGGAGGCGGGAAGTGCAGATGTTTTTTCCGGAGAAATAAACATTTTTGCTGAGAGGAGTGTTTGTGAAGGAAACACACTTGGTTTAATGCGCAAATTGGCGAGGCAGCTTCAGTGCATTCTTGATACACGTGAACAGAGAATGAGTTGCACTGCAGCTGCATGGTAGATTTCTATCACAACCTATTTAACTCTGAATAGATAATGTTGGCTTTTGTTTTGCAGCTTGCTCAAATGTTGTCAATCTGTATGCAATATTAATGTTTTTGGAAAGAGCAGCCAGGGGGACAGACAGATGTTTTTCGGTGAAAATTATAGGCTGTTAGGCAAAAACATGGAGGTGTTTTGCACACTGGTTATTGAATATTGCAAACTATCTAAATGATTTAGCAGCTGTTCACACCTGAATTTCTGTCAGTCGGGGCTAGTTTTTGCTCGCAAAGTCTGGCCAGACTGAAATGTACCTAACACACTCACCCACACACACCACCTCTGCTTTATTCCCAGTTGGTGTCTCGTGGGAGGCCAATACAGAGGTTTGCTACAGCCACTATTGCTGCTGTGCTTTAGAGTGTGCAGGTGTCCGTTTGAATCTATCACCACTGCCCAGAGACGAGATTTACATAAGTCAAACCTCCATCCACTGAAAGATTCACTTTTCTCATCACATCACCAGCAATAAACAAGCAAGACAGAGGTTGTTTCACTATACAGAGAGATTTAATCAATGTTAGAAACCATAATGCAGTCAGGAGCTTATAAAACAACCGTTGAGGGCTCTTCAGCACTCGTTAGTGTGAGTATGGGAGTCACAATAGAAAGAACAAGCGTTCTTTATTGAACATGTCAGTTGTGAGACATACAGTATAATATTTACGTTGAAAAGCAGTTAAGGATTTAGGAAATCAGAAATTATATATATATATTTATATATATATATATAAGACACTCACTAGAATTTTCTGTGATAGTCTCCATGGGCTAATCATACATAACTTCAGAACCTCATTGATAGTCAGTTACTGACAATGATGAAATACAACATAAAGATGTAATATTGATTCACGATTACAAATGTCAATGGCCCCTGATGATGAAACACGAAAACCTGACTCAAAAATGAATCACAGTGATTTCTCTATTAATCAAAATATATACGCTGTGGATGACAGGCACTTGAATGAATGAGTGAGTTTGCAGGTAAAGCCCTAAAACATACATCCCCCGTATTTACCACTCGACATGTAAAAATATAATTCACAAATTAATATCACGCTCTTGTCGACAGTATGAATTTCTTTGTCGTCTGCAGGAATATAAAATGGATATGGGTGCTTTCTCTGGCCTGTTGAGCCCCTCCCTAGAACGGCCACTGTCCAATCATACGTTAGCAACCGTAACTAGACACAGGTCTGTCAAGCTTTCAGCGGGGTGTATTGAACCTGCAAGTATGACAGCAGATATCCTCAAAGTTTAGAGGGGAGTGTCGTATTTTTTTGCTTTTCAGAAGCCAAAAATGCAAGACAAGCAACGTTAATAACATTAGCTAGCTTAGCATGTTAGCAAAGAAAGACGGTTGAATATGAATTATTATTGATTTGTGAGAACTAGTGTATAGGGAGTCATAACTTAACATTAACTTAGCTTTAAATAACAATATATTGACTTACCCTGCTGTGCAGGAACATTGTTGTTCCTGTATATGTTTGTCCTTCACGTGAGTTGCGTGGGGTGCCTTGATTTTAGTGGCCTATATGGTGAATGTAGCACTTAAATTCATATTGTAGTCCTTTCTGTCTACTTCTCTCTGATATTTCAGAACAATTATTCCAGAAATCTGCTATTAGTTCCTTTGAAATATCTCTCTCTGATATCATTGAAAACGCCATAATGACATGCCGGGTGCAAAAGCTTGACAGGCCTAGCAACAGTAACCAAGGGGGGAGGGGCTTAGCAAAGGGTGAATTGTACAACTTAGATGTACAATTCTCACTAAACAGCGCTTTCTCCAGATGTCTCCGCTTGCTTTTGAGAATCATATTGCTGCATAGCACAGATCCATAAAATACACAGCTCAGAGGTGAATATGCTCCATTTTTGCACTCTAAAATGATCTTTGGTGAGAATGTAAACAATTGCACCAAAACAAAAAAGTAAGGCTTTAAAGCCTTGTAGAAAAATGAAAACAAAAAAAAAGCACATCATCTCAATACAAATATATCTTTACCTGATTAGGAATCCTACAACTAGTTGTCAGATAGCATGGATTAGGATAACGTTGCCCTGCTTCACACGTTAAAGAGCAAACAGTGCTCATAATAAGCAAGCCATAATTCGGTATAGCCACTTCCCCCTTTGAACAATGAGGACAGATAAGGCAGTGAGCATTGCCGTGAACATTACAATAAAGTTACCCTTTAGGATCCCTTATTGATATTGATTAACTGAAGCATAAGGAAATAGCAGGCAGCTGCAATGAGCAGGGTGATTTGGGGGGTTGAAACAAAGGCGAGACAAGCTAAAATATATGGGTTAAGGTGGATAGGCATCAGTGTCTCTCTGGTCCCAGACATAAGGCACATTAATAGGGTACATAGTGTTGTCTCATACCCTTTAATATAAAAAAAAAAAAATCGGCCTGAAAACTTGCCCAGTAATTTTGACATTTTGCAGCCTACCCTGCATCCCCTATTGAATGCAGGACACACGTGCCCTTCAGTCTGCAGTCTATCCATTCAACTATCCACCTACCCACCCATCCATCCATCCATCCATCTGTCCTTCTGTCTGTCCACCGTCTGAGGGCACTCTACCACTGCTCCCAGCTGAAGTCGTCCCCGCCTCCGAACACGAAAAAGAAGCCAAGGATGGTGAGGAAGATGACTGCGTTTCCTGTCATCACCAGACCGCAGGCACCCCACTGGATCTGTAGGAAGAAAATATTCATACTTAAATCAGATCAAAAGAAATCCCTATAATCTTCTATTGGTTTTCACAACGCTCAACAGTGAACATCTCTCAGGATACACCGCAAAAGAAATATACTAACAATTGATATGGGTCAGACAGCATAGACTTATCTACACAAATATAAGCCCAATGACGGTGGCTGTGTTCACCGTATGGAAATCAACTTCCAAATTATTTCAATAGAGAGAACTCACTGTGGTGTTGCGGGCTAGCACAATGGGAAGCCCAAAAGACGATACCACGATGCCAGTTGTTAAGAAGTAGGCCAGCTCTCTGCACGCGTTGCTGGAGGAGTCACTGTCATCACTGAGGCGTCTGGCTATGAAGGTCGGGATGGGGCTCAATATGTAGAAAATCAGGACAAACAGCGGCCAGTATACCCTACAGAAACAGACGTGGAAGAGTTCAAAGGATGGTCCACATTTTATGACATTCGATGGCACGAGTTTGCAGCTAAAGATAAAGATACGTCACATAAAATTGAACAGGTGCAAAATCAACAAAAACACAATATCCCAAAACAAACGACGAGAACAGAATGAAACATTTTAAAGGAGCATTCCCCAGATTTTACAAATGAAGCTCAATTGTATAATGTTTTCTGTGACTATGGACATTATATAAGTCTGAAAAAATAGCCCTAATGACATCAGAGTTATCGCAGCTTGGGCTGGAGGTGTAAAATGTTTTTAACAGAAAGCCTGCATTACAAACTGGGAGCGTGGGGTTTGAAAGAAGTGGGCATTTAGAGGGCAGGGGGGCTCTAATGAAAGACGCTATTGAGTTGCATTATGGAAATTGTAGGATTCAGCACTTCTGGAGCTTGACCCATACAAGGGACTGAATTTCTAAGCCTCTACCCACCAAGCACCAGACGTCCAGACGTTTTTTTTATGGCTAAATCTGGTTAGCCTGTCGTGGCCATTATTTAGTCCAAAAATTTAAAATTGGGCTATGTTTAGTTTAATGAGACATCTGGCACAGCCTATTAGATATATTTTGTTTGTATTGTCATTTTTTTGTGTGTAATTCATATTGCATTAGACCATTATTTTTACATCTGCCTCTTAAGAGTCCCTCAACTTTAGAAGTGCAATACTCAATTGCTGGAGCATAATTTTAACTGCTGTTGTTCACATCTCTGTGACTATCTGCCTCATTACGGGAAAATATCTTAACTATTCCTTTAAGCCTCAATATTGCATGTTAAAGGTCCCATATTGTAAAAAAAGTGCGATTTTCCTGTTTTTTATTATACAGCAGGCTTAAGTCCTATATAAATACTGTGAAAGTATCAAAACACTCAATCCACAGGGAAATACACACAGCCCGTATTCAGAAACTCTGCATTTGAAACAAGCTGTCAGGATTTCTGTCCTTTTGTGATGTCACAAATATACAATATTTAGACCATTAAACGGTTTTAAACGTAAATATTCTAAATGTGTCCCAGTTTATTTCCTGTTGAAGTGTATGTGAATTCCATCAGCTGACAGGAAGTAAACATGTACCCAAACTGCTGTTGCCTAGCAATGCAATTCCATTGCAATTCCGTTGAAATGTGCTAAAACTGAGCTTTTCAGACAGAGGGTAAATACAGGTATATTCAGGCAGACAGTATGAGGACAATAAAGGTTTTTTTTTTAACATTACACCATGTAAACATGTTCTAGTAGAAACACAAAATACAAGTATGAACCTGAAAATGAGCACAATATGGGACCTTTAAAAGTCCTTCGACTTTATAAGTGCAATACTCAATTGCTGGAGCATAATTTTAAGAGGGCATTTTTGAGAATTGTGTTGTTTTTATTAACTGCTGTTGTTCACATCTCTCTGACTAACTGCCTCATCACTTGACAATATCTTAACTATTCCTTTAAGCCTCAATATTGCATGTTAAGTAAAAATCTATGTCATGCAATAACACAAATACGTCGTTATAACTAAAGGACCTACCCGTACTGCTCCAGTGCACAGCCCAGAAGGAGAAATGTGAGTCCAATGGCCCCACTGAAGGACAAACCAACCAGCGCTGAAACAAAACAGAAACATTATATTACATTACATTACACTGATAGCAAAGCTTATACACCGTCACAATAAGAAACTAGACAGAAACAGGCTACTCTAGGCTTCTAACACTCGACATATAAGATGCATTTACTGTAGAAAAACAGCAATAACTTAAGATAGCTGGTAATAAATCGTAACATCCTCGGTCAGTGTTGTAATGAAGCTTTCGACATGATCCACCAACGACAAAGTTATTGAAGCATTAAACGTCAACAGAACTACATGAAGGTAACGCTCAGCTGTCGACTGACTCTTAAGCGCTTTAAATACAGTACCTTTAATGCCGGCCATCGCTGATTAATGTGTGAAACTTTGTGTTTGACTTCTTGCCCTGTTTCTTTGTGTATTGTTTATGTGCTCTGGTTGTTCTGGGTTAGACGCACTTCCTGCTTTCGCCATCGGCCTTCTGTGTCGTCAGGTGACCGTCTTAAAGAGACAGTAACCTTTATAGAGGCTATAGGCTATGCTGCAGTGTGTACCTGAACGTGCAGTGTGTACCTGAACGCCACCAGGTGACTCTTCATCTCCCATCATTAGCCGCTTGTGGGAACATTAATCAAATTTGCTTCTCAATGAAATATAGTGGTTGTTGCAGTCCCTCGTGACGAGGAGCACGGGACCATGCAGCCCCTTGATTAACACCCACGTGATATCAGTGGTGTAATGGTCCTGTACTTGAGTATTTGTTTTAATATACTTCATTTCAAAAGTTCAATACAGTAGATTTATATACATGTTCATATTTTTCATTACAATTCTGCAAATATATTTTACAGTATAAAATAATATAAAAATAAAATAAATTATACAACAAATAAAATGTAAGGAAAAGAAAAGATGAATAAAAAAAACAAAAACGAAATAAACAAACAAAAAAAACAATCGAGGTCTAAACAATCGAAACAATTTAAATAGTTTTAGCCAATTTAGAATTTTTGAGTTTTAAGTTATCAATCATAGTCAAATATGTTTTAAAATCACTATCCTTCAAAATAAAAAAGGAGGGTATTATTTTTATGTATATAATATTTTATATTTATATACATATATATATTTTGCTAAGATAATAATCAAATTAATTATGTAAATCTCATCTGCTGAAAAACTTGGATTGTTGACAGTGAGTAATATCTCAATCTTTGTTAGTATGACAGCTTGGGTTCATGCTTACTTCCTGTCAGCTGATGTTATTTACATAAACTGCGATAGGAAATAAACTGGGACACATTTAGAATGTTTACGTTTAAAACCGTGTAATGGTCTAAATATTGTATATTTGTGACATCACAAATGGACAGAAATCCAAACGGCTTGCAAAATTTGGATTTTATGAAATGTGTTATTTCCTCTTCCATCAGCACTGTCTAAAATGTTACATTTGTATGTATCTGAAAAAACTATTGATAAATTATGATGACTGAGTAATAACAGTGATTATTTTTTGGTGCACTCTCTGAAATGACCTCAGATGAACCAGAGCTGCACACTCAGTGTGTCTACCTCTTGTTGGGCTTCAGCTTCAGTGTAATATGGAGATGAAACCAGGAGAAAGGTACAGTACTTCAAAGGGCATGTGTGATCACAGAGCTGGACCAGATGTTTACGGACTGATGCTGCTGCTGCTCTCCAGATGGATATCATGTAACCACCAGAGCAGAAATAAATGAAAAATGCCGTCTATGACAGCTTAAATGTGTCCTGCAGAAAAAAAAAGTTTTAGTACTAGTAAAAATAACTATAAACTCCCCATGGGGTTGAAAGGTAATGTTGTTTACATCTAATACCACGATGCTCTAATGTTGCTTTGTTGTTGTTCTTTGCCAGTGACTCATCAGTTTGAATTACAACTGGAACAATTACAGATAACAAACCTGTTTACTGTGATATGTGAAAGACACAAAAACCACACATGACCCAAAAATAAAAAGCAGTTTAATGTGGAACAGAGAAAAATCACTGAATATAATTTACCTAAAATGCAAACTACTGCATGTTGTGCAGCTACACGTGGAATTGAAGCTCAGTTTATACAAAAATCTGGGAAAATAAACAAAGAAGAAAGTGGGCATGAGTTTAGCAATGATGAAGTAACATACGGGAGGAATCATGTGATGACCGATGGGCCACTTCGACCCGTCCTGCGATGGAGTTGAGAAATCTTCAGAGCGATGGTTGCCAGGGGCGCCAGCATCACCTGTCCCAAACAAGGATGATGTGGTTAGAGACTCCAGCACCTGGCTGCCAGATGACACTCATGCATTTCCTCATTAATATTTAAATATAAGCAGGCACATTTGCTTTGTATATGTTTCCCTTAGGCCATATTGTTAGCAAATTTAAAGGTATCATATCACTGTATCATGCTGATGATATCCAGCTGTGTGTCTCCTTTAAGACTGATGAGACTGACAAACTGATGGCCAATAAGGATTGCATGGCGAACAACTTTTTACAGCTAAACACAGATAAGACTGAGGTCCTTATCATTGCTTCAGATAGCGTAGCTTCCAAGGTTGCTCAGTGTATTGGATCCCTTTTTTCAGCTGTACAATACACAATCTTAGAAATCTCTATGTTATATATGTACTTCGATCAACATATCAAATTGTTGACCCGTACATGTTTCTTCCATTTAAAGGGACAGTGTGTAGGATTTGGCAGCATCTAGTGGTGTGGTTGCAGATTGCAACCAACTGAGTACCCCTCTTCTCACTCCTCCCTTTCCAAGACCGCGGTAACGTGAGCCACCGAGGGCCTGATATGTCTGTCCTGTTTGCTCCAACTACACAGCACTATCAACACCTCATATAGTCGTAAAATTGTAAGACATGTTTCATGCAAATCACAAGACTTTTTGGCTATTTGGCCAAATTAGTCCTGAAATATTTGGGAATTATTTATTTTACCTGTGTGTCTTCAAAGATCTGCTCCTTCTCATAGCTGTCTATGTAGATTCGAACCGTCGCCCCTTCACTTCCTGTCCCACTGAGTCTGTAGATGATTCGAGAACCATCAGAGAAGATTATCCGCAGACCCTGCAGTGAAAATAGCCCAGTACAGACGATGTGAGGCTTTTAGGGGACTGCAGCTGAGTAGCTCTGATGCAGAAAGAGTCCAGACACATAGTGACCATTTGTTACATCACATAAAAACTCCACCATTATCAGAATACAGCTCAGTGTGTGTCATGTACCTGGTTCCTGGAGATGGTGCTGTCCACCGGGTCTGTGTACTCAAAGTTGTCTGCTTTTTCCACTTGGAAGATTTTGTCCTCCACAGCAAATCTCTGCTTTGCAAAGGACTTGTCGGCGATCATAATCTCCAAATCCTCCATCATCTCACAGGCTGCATCTATGTCTACGTTCTCATAGTCATATCTGGACAAAAAAACAACAGCTATTAATAACAGAATATGTCCTTTATTGTTGCATGTTTGTATGTAGATATTAGGGCTGTCAATCTATTAAAATATTTAATTGTGATTAATTGCATGATTGTCCATAGTTAATCATGATTAATCGCAAATTAATCACACATTTTTTATCTGTTCCAAATGTACCTTGAAGGGAGATTTATCAAGTATTTAATACTCTCACAGGTACTGTATTTAGCATAAAAAATATCATAACATGGCAAACTAAAGCCCAACAGGCAACAACAGCTGTCAGTGTGTCAGTGTGTTGACTTGACTATGACTTGCCCCAAAACTGCATGTGATTATCATAAAGTGGGCATGTCTGTAAACGGGAGACTCGTGGGTACCCATAGAACCCATTTTCATTCACATATCTTGAGGTCAGAGGTCAAGGGACCCCTTTGAAAATGGCAATGCCAGTTTTTCCCTAACAAAGGTCAGCACATCATTTTCATTCACTAGACAGTACAGAGCTTGAAAGAAACTGTAATGACACATATATTCCACTAGATGTCAGTCATGTCCTGTTTGTATCTTCTTAACATTTATCTATATCATTAGTCCACCATCCATCTATATCAGATAAAAAAATGTACACTATTTCTACTTGGAAATATCCACTGATTTGTTGTTTTTGCTGGCTTTTGATGGAAGATGGAGTACAACACAGGTGTGTCGACATCTCACCTGGTGAAATAGTTCCTTCCATATTTGAGCCAGTGGTCCTTCAGGATATCCTCCACACCCTGCCTTCTAGTGGCCAGGATGGACAGCCATGCCAGCACGGCCCAAAGCCCATCCTTCTCACGGATGTGGTCTCCACCTGAAAGAGGATACATAATAAAATTTACCATGCACAGAAAAGAAAAGCATGATTATTAAATTAGTCTTCTTTTCCCCCTACCACTAATTGTTTGATCTAATAACTTGCTGCAGAGATAGCGTACCTGTACCAAAGCTTTCCTCTCCACACAAAGACAGTCTGCCAGCATCCATTAGGTTCCCAAAGAATTTCCACCCAGTGGGAGTTTCATATAACTCTATTTTTGTTGCCTTGGCTACTCTGCAGGAAATACAACGAAAGAGGAGTACAGCGAGGATTAGACACAACAAAATATGACCATTGTTTTTATTATTGTTTGCATGTTTAAATGCAATGATTTGATGCTATTCAAATCTATTAGTGCTGTAAGTTGGATGTGACTTCAGCTTGGAACATCACTGTCTCATTGCTTGTGGCTGTGATGTGAAAGCCAGGCTGTGTTTTTACCTGTCTAAGGCTGCGCTTGTGGGCATGCTGCGGGCGAAGCCTCTCACCCCTGTGTGCTGGAAGTATGGGATGCAGAAGATGTTGTCAGCGATCACAGCCACGGAGTCAGGTGGGGTGACGAAGAAGCCGTGCTTACCGAGGATCATGTTGCGGTCCTAGAAAGCCAGACGAACAGACAGAAAGACAGACAAACAGGGGTTAGAAGTCAAGGTTATTTTTATTTTATTATACAGAGAAACTAAAGAAAGATACAAGTAATAGCACACGCACCCCATCGCCATCAAACGCTGCACCAAAATCATACTGCCCGTCTCTCATGCTGTCAACCAGATCTGCAGCGTGGGTGAGGTTAGGGTCTGGGTGTTGACCCCCGAAGTCCTCCAGAGGGACACAGTTGATGGCAGAGTTGGCAGGACAGCCCAGCTCCTCACAGAGTATCCTCCTCACATACGGGCCTACCACTGGGGAGCACACAGTGATGAGAGAGGACAGTTATAAAGACAATGATGAACTACTGAAGGCAAATATGGTGCTGTACAAAGTGGCACTATTGGCATTATAAAACAGCAAGAACAAAAAAAGTCAGCTTGTGTTGCTCCGTTTAAAGCAACAATTCAATCATTTGGGAAATACACTTATTTCTTTTCTTGCCAAGAGTTAGATGAGAAGACCGATACCACGCTCATGTTTGTACAATAAATATAAAGCTACCGCCAGCAACTGTTAGCTTAGCTTAGCACAAAGGTGGGAAACAGTTAGCCAAGCTCTGTCACCACAAACAAGTTATAATGTGATAATTAGTCATATGGCTATGTTTTTAGAGTGACTGAAATGGAGAGGGTTCAAAATGTATACCCTATAAAAAACAATACTTCCAGTGAAGAGGTGAGGGGGATGCATGGACTGCTCACATGTTAGATTAAGTTTCAGTGTTTGGGAACGCTCTGAATAGCTCTAGTAACCTGATCATTATGAATCATCATAAAGTCAATAGTTCCTATAACCCCACACCACCTCTCCAAAGTTAGATCAAAGCCTGCAATTTCTTTCTTTATATTTAAAAATATATATATATATATTAATAGAAAAATATTAAGTTATATAATTCATAATTAGTTATATAATTCATAAGCACTTATGTCGATGGAGTCGCCAAAAACATCATGCAATAGTTGTTGTGGTGACTGAGAGGTCAGACAGATTCTTGTGTCATCATATATTTGACCTTAAGCAAACATTTAAGGAACATGAGCTCCATGTTGTTCTTCCTGAGAACCTGTGACTCAGTTAAAAAAACAACACGTCATATTGAGGCTGGACTTCGTGTGCAGTGGTGGAAAGCAACTAAATACATCAACTCAAGTATTGCACTTAAGGTGTGTAGCATTTCAGGGGATCTATTAGCAGAAATGGATATTAAAAAGTATGTTTTCACTAGTGTATAATAACATAATATAATATAATAATAAAAATCATTGAGTTTTCGTTAGCTTAGAATGAACTGTTCATATCTACATACGGAGCAGGTCTTCTTCACAGAGCCGACCGCCATGTTTCTACAGTAGCCCAGAACAGACAAATCAAACACTTGCTCTAAATAGGGCCATTCGCGTTCTGGCGGTTTTGCAAATTTAATCGGTTGCAATTTGCAACCTCACCGCTAGATGCCGTAGCCGAACCCAGCTGACATTGGGTGAAGGCAGGGTACACCCTGGACAGATCGCCAGGCTATCACAGGGCTGACACGTAGAGACAGTCAACCAACCATGCTCACATTCACACCTACGTACGAGCAATTTAGAGTCAACAATTAACCTGCATGTCTTTGGACTTTGGGAGGAAGCCGGAGAACCTGGAGAAAACCCACGCCAACACAGGGAGAACATGCAAACTCCACACAGAAGGGCCCTGATGAGATTACACGCTCTTATTGGTAAATATCCTCTCACCTCCGTGCATGGCATCCAGTCTTATCTTGAAGTGCTTTTCACCAGATAGAAGCTCCTTCAGAGCAGCAAAGTCGAAGATGTTCCTCAACAAGTTGGCGTATGATTCCACCGAGTCCACAATTTCCACTGAAATGAGAAACAAAATTATATTTTTAATCTATGAATGTACATGCCATCATAAACATTATAATGAGCGAAAAATGTGTCATACAACTAGTTCAAGTCAGATTATACACTTTAATAAATGTAGCAAGCATCTTCAAGGAAAGATTCACTGATCTGGTCTCCATCCATCATCCCCTTTTTCTCTCATTGCCTCTATCTTCTCCTAATTGGACGTGATGGGTGACAGACTAACGGTGCACTTCACCTGTGAAGGGTTTGAACTTGTTCTCCAGATCAAACATCTGTTTGCCCAGCGTTGTCAGATCCACTTGCAGTCCAGGGCAGATGGCAAACTCCTCAATGGTCCTGCTGATCTGAAAGATCTTGTTTGTCATGGCCTCTTTGGCTGGGCCTGTATGCAGGAGAAAATATATAACATTACATTTGATATTTGCCTGTACTGGTGTACTATACACATTCAGTATACATGGTGATAATATTCACGGTTGTTATTGGTAAAACCATGCAGATCTCTTTGATGTGCTTGACCTTTATACCAGATTTTATGTCCAGACAAACTCTCACACTTCATCTCATTACTGCGTCTGTGCCACATATCTGACTGAGGCCTTGTTAACTTCTCTCGTAACACTATTTTTTCACTTGGCCGATGCCCCTGCATGCTTCCTCCTCTCTGGTTACACCTACCTCCATTTGCAGTATTGAACTTAATGCCAAAGTCTCCATCAGGTCCACCAGGGTTGTGGCTGGCAGTGAGGATGATGCCGCCGATGGCTTTGTATTTCCTGATCACACAGGAGATGGCCGGCGTGGACATTATCCCGTGGTATCCGATGATCATACGACCCACCTGAGGAAATGTCACACAGGTGTGTGAGTTGGATGACATTAGGGTGTATCTTAATTTATCTTAGTGGGGGAGGGGAGGGAATACCACTGAGTATCAGGTTTGGTGTGTCATGCTTCTTCCTCAAAGTGGGATTAGACTTTCATTTAATGAACGGCAGTTATGGTGCGTCAAGAGCAAGTTGTATTATGCGTAAGTGCATTTTAAATCCCTCTAACAATCCACCCGAGAAAGCATCAGAAGCTCAAAGGTTATGTAATTTAAACCCTGGGACCACAGGGAGCTCATTACTGGTGCTGGCAAGAGAGTAGAAAACAAAACAGCTTATATGCTTCTCTATTTGAAGACATCAGAGTAGCCAGGAGCTGCAGCGGTTTCATGGCTGAAAGGCAACATTCATCCATTAATTTCTCAGAGTTATATTGTTCTACTGTTGTATTGCGTTATACCTTCTCCTCTCACTGTCTTGCATTGCTTGTGACTCACAGACTGGCCATTTACGTCATATTTTAAAGGTACAGTGTGTAGGATTTGGCGACATCTAGTGGTGTGGTTGCAGATTGCAACCAACTGAGTACCCCTCCCCTCACTCCTCAATTTCCAAGACAAGAAGTTATAGGTGATTAGGGGGTCCAACTTACACAGGACTTTCAAGCAGGAGACTGGTGTTTTATTTGGAAGTTACGTTAATGATGTTTGTTCCGTGTTTGTCACACGTTTGTTAGTGACGTTTGTGATGTGTTTTTCATACTTACGTTGCGTTGTTTCTGTACGTATTTTGCTTAAGTTTACGTACTTATTTTAAGGCCAACCTTGACATTTTCCCTAAATCTAACTAAGTGGTTTTGTTGCCTAAACCTAACTGCGGATGTTACTATAGTTTTGTTGCGTGGCGTACAAATGACACGACAAAAAAACGCTGCACAAATGACACGCGAAAAGTGTAAAATGTGTCTTCCCGTGGAATCCCTGGTTTAAAATGGAAAAAATAGAAAAAGAAAAAAAACGGACTCATTTTAAAGTTAGATTCCTTCAAATTTACATCAAATAGTTTAATAATAATAAGATTGACATTTTTTCAGCAATGGCTAATGTATTTACACTCTGTAATTACTACACTTTTCATTGTTTTCATTCCTGCACTGGATTCAAATTGCCTTTTAAACGTATTAGGAATTCACAGGAAACAATTCATGCATGTGATCAAGCATTACTGTTTGTAATTTCATCGCATTGCGGACGTTACTATAGTTTTGTTGAGTGGCATACAAATGACGCGAAAAAAACGGTGTACAAATGACACACGAAAAGCATAAAATGCGCCCCCATGCCATGCGTAATGTCCGTGTAATGTTGTGCTAATTGTACGCCTTCCTGTGAGACCAGGTTGAACAAATATTACGAATTTATGTAGGCCTAGACCAAGAGTCATGCATGTAAACTTATAATACACTGCAACTTACATGATATATTTCTTTTTAATTTATTGAACACTTATTTTATTTGGCTTTTGTTGACATTTGGATAGCAGATTTAACCTGTTAATGTCTGATCTATAACACATTCTAATTATAATTCAACTGATTATCATTTTCCTAAATGTGTCAAAGGCTGCAAATTGAATACTAATAAGACATGAGGCTGGTACAACTAATAACAACAAAGGGATAATAACAGGAGACACATACATGCTCACACCCACCTACACAAACACACACTTACCAGCATGCACACACAAACAAACACACACGGTGACACTGACCCCGTTGGCAGCTGCCATCTGCACAATAACCCCAATAGCTGTCCTATTGAAGAAGCGTCCGTCTCCCCCCACCACCACCGTTGATCCCTGGCGGTCACGCAGGTCAATGGAGGAGAAGATACTCTGGATGAAGTTGTGTAGGTAGTTCCTCCTGGACTGGAATACATAGACCTTCTTCCTCAGGCCGTTGGTGCCGGGTCTCTGGTCGGGGTAGGGGGCCGTAGGGACAGTCAACACCTGCAGAGGACTATCGTCCATTGTTACAAATCGAGAATTCGACCTAATGCAACAGCGTAGAGAGCCAGAGCCTGTTGTTCAGAGGGAAACCCCCTGTCAGTTGACATGGGGAACCGTAATGGCAGGGTATAATCTTGACTCCTCCTGTTATTTCACTGGAAGCACAGGGCGACAGTGGTGCTTCTGAAGCCCAAAATAACCTTTCAAACGAATGTGTGTGCAGAGGCATGGGGGGGGAGTAACTGAAGACGCTCCTTCACACAAGTGCAGGGAGATCACTGTCAAGGCTACAGGCCCAGTCACAAAGAAATATGTGTGTGTGTTTGGGAGTGTCCGAGTGGACGTACTGAGATGTTATCAGAGCTTTTTGTCCATCTGTGACCGGCTGCAGCTGCGCTCGGAGTAGTGATATGCAAAAAGAAGGATGGCATCTCTCATCGGAGAGGCACTCAGAGCTATTTTAGGACGGGATATTTAAAGCTGAGTGTGTGAACAGAGTGTGAGGGGAGCAATTAGAGAGTCATTAGTTGCACACACTGAATATACATGTGGTTTTAAGAACGGATCTGTTTACAAAACAAGCATAATTTGTCAAATCTAATTATACATGCAGCACAATCAAATCAGAGTGGAAGGAAACTGTGTAGAGACAGAACAACACTGCCCTCTAGAGTTTATTCAGGACTCCAACAATGCAGTACAAAAGAGTTCACAACCTCCCAGTGCAATATCCTGAAGGAAGTTTTAGTATGTGGTAACAGCACAAACATGCTTTAGTCATTCATTTACAAGCCTTTGGCATCAAAACAAAGGTAGTTCAAGGATAACACTACTTTGGGCCAAATGTCTGTTGACGTAGAATGACCAGTCTGTGCCTTGCCAACGTCAGAACCTCCAATCAATGTACAGCCCGTACTAACAAACAGGAGGTTACAGAAGTTCATCTCGAGGGTTTGATGAGGGTTTTCATTATTTTTTTCAGTTAAGGATACACACACCTAAATGAATACTAGCATTATATGAAGTCACCACCATACTTTTATTTATTTAAATTAATAAAACATAGCAAATATATAAAAAATAGAGTATGTAAAGTAAAGATGAGTGTTACCTAGCAGTGGTTCCCAACCTTGTTTGCCTTATGACCCCTCAAAATGAAGCACTCAGGATGCCTTGTCACACGAGACACATAATTGTAGATGTAAGCAGCCGTGCAATGCATTCTGGTATAGCGTGGCAGCATCACGTTCACATACACATTGTGAACTATTTTCATAATATAAGAGAAAAAAGTTTCCAAATGAGCCACAATGTTGGTTCCGGTTTGAAAGCTGGGAGCAGCAGCCCATGTAGGAAAGTGTTCGTCCATTCAGGTGCCTAGTGGCAGCCCATCAAGCGTCCAATGCTGGGAAGCGAGGCATACAAAAACGCCCCTATGGACATGTACCATGAGTCGATCCACAGAAAAATCAACTATTCAGATAATCAAATTATTATGTAAGTAATTTTCTTAACCAATAACGCCAACAATTCCAACTTCCAGCCTGTCAAAGGTGAATAATCGCTGGTTTTCTTTGACTTCTATGATAGTAAATTGATTTTGGGGGGTTTTGGACTGTGAGTCTGACAAAGCAAGACATTTAAAGATGTCACTTTAGTTCTGGGAAACTGTGATGGACTTTTTTTTTTAATCAATTCATTAAGAATATAATCATTAGATGCAGCCCTTGGTACATTTGAATAATTATTAAACTGGGCATACACTGCACAATCTTAGAAATGTTTTTGAGTAATTCCTACTCCGACTCTACGAGTAGATCGTTTGTGATGAAATGCCGAATGCAGAAGAGGTAAATATGCCCAGTATTTCACAAGACAACGAACCACTTAAAAGAAGAGTCAGAAAAGTCCATTGTGTAGCAGAACTTAGAATGTGACCCCTTCAAGGGGTCCCGCCCCCCATGTTGGGAACCACTGCTGCATACTGAGAGTCAATATGACCCGATATAAAAAACTGCTCACTTATGGCTGTATGTTTTAATTTCTTCTCCATAACCTTTGACCTCTGAGCTACAGTGAGTGAAGATATATTGTATGCTAACTGCAAACAGTATTTTTTGGGATTTCACAATACATGCACATTAGAGACTATCCTGGCTTAGGCAGTAATACATTATTTTGGCTTCCTCAGTTAAGCACACAACAGCACTCAGAATTGTAAAGCTTATTAAGTGTCCTCTGTGACACTCGAAAGGAAGCATCTTCCTTTCTGCTCAAGCCTTCTTAAACCTTGGAGCACTGCCGAGGCTCTCCTGAAGAGGCCGCTGTTAAATGCAGGATTTTCACTGGAGAACACTGGTGCTGTATCACAGAAAGACACCTGTCTCAAAGGAGGTTGAAATGGAGGAGGTGGTTCTGGAGGACGCCACAGGGTGTACAGAGATCTGGGTAAGCTTGAGGGAGTAAGCAGCCTTTTGGCCCGGCCTCCATTGAATCCCTCTCCTACGCTCTGAGCGCCCCTTAGGCCTCATGTGGAAATATCTCCCATTCAGGTTGGTGTCTCCGCAGGCGTTGAACCACCATCCACCTGGAAGATGACAGAAATGATATGTTGTGCGGCTGATACTGGATGACAAGCATTCATTAATCCCCCCCCTCTTTGCATCACAAGAGGATAAACATATCTCCCACATGTGTGCAGCTGCTGTACCTGTGTAGCTGTGGGCACAGTTGGAGTCCTGGTGGTTGTCGTTGTCTCTGTCCTTGGTGGAGAACATCATGCCCGTTTGGTTGCTCATGGGGTCCGGCAAATCTCCAAACAGATGCGTGAGGTGAATGGTGTAGTTGCTCTCAGGACCATTAAGGTTGAATCTGTATTCGAGGAAGCGCCTGGCCTGTTTCCAGTCTTCCAGCTGGATGTGAAGGACAGAGTTGCCCTGGGCGGCCAGAGAGTGGATCTTCCTGAGGCCGAGCCAAAACTCCCCTGTGAGACAGACATCATTGAGCGGTCAGAGCTGACATGATTTAACAAGCACCTCTGAGAAGTTGACGCCGTTATTAAATAGTTATAAAATTACAAATGTTATGATCGTGATATACGCCAAGTCATTTAGAATTTGGCAGTCGAGAATGAATTCTCAAACATTAAACGGGTAATTGCGCTTAGAGTCTCGAGAACAGAATAATGTCTCTCACCTTGAAAATCTCCAAACCCGTTTTCATACTTCTCCCAGATTTGATCAAAATTCACTGAACCATCCCTCCTCCGCTGGATGACTGTTGCTCCGTGATCTAAAACGGAAAAAAATATTGAACAATTAGAATTACCCCTCGAGGCTGTATTCCCCCAAGTCAAGTTTCAGTAGTTTACATCAATATCTGTCCAAAATGTCATCACTTCATCATTTTATCCTGGTAGACATTTGTGTGAAATTGTCATAATTAGCATATGAATTCTTGAGTTATGGACAAAAACGTCTTTTGTGAGGTCACAGTGACCTTTGACAACCAAAATCTATTCAGTTCTTGAGTCCAAGTGGATGTTTGTGCCAAATTTGAAGAAGAAGATTTCTGAAATATCACGTTTGTTTGATGGTACAGTACCTTTGCTCATATCACAAAAAGCCATGAAGGGCTCCGGTCCGCTGGGTCTGATGGCGTAGACGCCACTGACTCGCTCCCCTCTGTTGAACAGGTCACTGCAGTCTGATGGCAGATCTGTTTAAAAACGACCACAGACATAATGTCAAAGTTGAAAACCGCCATGCATAAAGATTAGCTGTAAAGTGGTGATGGAGGAGCAGAGAAGTGGAAGTGCTCTTGTGACCGTAAACAGTTCACAGCAGCATTAGCAGGGAAAATGTGTGCAGGATAATTAATTGCTCAGTAAGTGCTGAAACCAGGCATCAGGTATCAAACTGTATGAATGTGAAGCAGAAAATTGCTTTAAATTGTCAGGACACATTCATAAATGATGAGCATTGACACAGTTAGATTGAATATATAACCTTTGGGATTGCTGATATACTGTAGGACAAATACAAATATACTAAATCCGGATATCACTCTCGACATTTCCTCATGTTTTATCATCCATCTTACTCATTATGTCGGTGGCGCTGGAAGAGCTGGAGGTCAGGTACGGGGTGAGTGTTGGTGCTTCACTGTTGAAGATTTCAGGAATCCTCTCAATGGTCTCTTGGGTCAGTGTGTTGACTGTAAGCTGGAGGAAATAGGTAGGGAAAGGCTTTAGCTTGCAGACATAATCCTCAGACTGACAACGGAGAAATACTACGGATTAAATAGCAAGTCCACATATAATAAACTTTGGGTCTGCAAAAGTAGACGTTCTCCAAAGTTTTTGAGATATTTTAACAATAGAAATTTTGAGCTGTCAAGACCAAAGGAATGCAAATGTATTGTACCACTGACGCATTAGCTGAGGTTATTAAACATATGGACAGCTCCTTCATTATGTCTGCACCCTCCTCCAAAGATTTAAAGTCTAAATTATATAGTACAGTACAGTGCCACGACTCCATTAAAGTTTCTTACTGCAGCACATTGAGGATGACAGCTCTCATTACTCAAAAAGCTGGCAAAATGATCTGAGGAAATGTCCGGAAAATGCTACTTTAGCACCGCAACAAACTAAAAGGCCTTGTGAGTGGAAATGCACATCCACTCTGACTGGATGAGGGACTGTATGAAAATGATTTGGGTGAGGAGGCGGGCTGAAAATTATTGAATTTTATAACAAAAAAAAAAGCAAGACCCCCCTGAGCAATCATTAATATTTTCTTAGGTCCCTCTCGTTGGAAATATTAATGATTAATAAAGAATTTCCAAGTGAACAGCTGTTACAGCTGCTGAATGAGTGAATTGGGAACAGGCACTAGATCTGTGGCTGCTAATGAACTTGAGCACCGCAATTTTTTTTCCGAACCCCGTATTCCACTTAATGAAAATATATCTGAATTAGATCAGACGATGCTCAACGGTGAGGTGAGTGAAAATCCCATCCTCATATTCTGAGTTTGATTTGATTATTAGGTAGACTTTCCACAAGCTACGAGAGTGTGAAACGATTGTATCCGCTCCTGTAAAAGCCCAAGTCCATAGGATATCAACCTTGTTCTAAGAAAAACATGTATTTTTTCGCAATATCACGGAATTATGTATGCATGTATATAATGTATTCCTAACCTGCGAACGGCTGGTGAGGGTTTGTGCTCATACGTGTTTGAACATGCTGCTCTGTAGTTTGCTCCCGGATTTCACACCGGGCCAACATGGCGGCTCGTTTGGAAACTTTCTTTTACGTATATCACGAAAATAGTTCACTGAAATGTGTTTCTGAAAACATTTGAGGCGATAAATAAGGCACACAGTTGCTGAACCTGTCTTCCAGAGGCAGTGAGTCGCCATTCGCAATGGTTTATGGGATGAGTGGTTCCTTCACTCTTAGAATAATTGCACAGTAATTATTATTATATTATTATATCTTTTTTCCATTTTCCAATGTTTTTTTTGTTGTTGCTCAGAATCAGATGTTTTATGGTCACATGATTCAACTCGTAGCTGGTTGGCTTGGTCCCGTGCTTAAAACTCTTTCTGTCAATGGAGTGAATGAATGGGAAATTCACTTCAGGAACCGGTGCCGTTCAAAAAGTGGGTGGTCACTGTTGAGCTCTATGACCTGGTATGTATGACATCACGCGCCTCCACGTCCATCAAATCCATTACATGACACCTGAGTTGCGTGACGACAGCTTCTAAAGGTGCAGCTTTAAACAAAAATGTGATGTAACTCTTTGATTGTTTTTTTTTTACAATAAACTCACAAGGAAAGAATGGGTGAGAAAATTACTCAAGTACATAACCCATCTCCTTCTTTGACCCCCCCCCCCTCTCTCTTCCTAAACATTTACCTTTTCCTCCAGATTCTTGATCTTAACCTTCTGGTGGTTGAGCTGGTCACTCTGCTCCCTCACGGCGTTCAGCAGCTCCATGATGCTCCGCTCCTGGCTGTGGATCACCTCCTGATCAGGGAAGAAATCATGGGAACTGTTAAAGGATGGTGTTATTAAATTGTCAATATCACACATAATACTCAGAGTCTGTATTATAGAAGTCTTATGTTTGGAGAGAAAATACAAAACAAAGCGTAAGGATACAAATGCATACTACTTCTTACTAAATAGTGTATTCAAAAGCATATCCTTAACTACAACCTATTTTTACAAGATTTGTAGGAGAATTGTGTCCAATTAGGTTGCCCAAAGAAAAGTTGCCATCCCGCCCAGAAAGAGTTGATGTGTCGGTGTTTTAGTGTTGTATCTAAATGATCTTTCAGAGGTATTTCCACCTGAGCAACAAGACAAAGGGCAGGTTTCCTTTCTAACAACAGGTGACTCACCCTGAGGCCGTTGATCTCCGCCACTTGTTCGATCGTCACCAGGCCGTGCGACAGGCTGCTCAGCTTCACCTCCAGCCCCTCCACCTTGTTCTGCAAGTTGCTCTTCTCCTGCAGGATGCTGTCCACTTTGGAGTTGATCTCGACAGACAGGCCCTTGATCTCTTCGTTGTTGGCCTTCAGCACCACGGTGGTCTTCTTCAGCTCCTCTTCCTCCTCTTTGATTTCGCTGGCGAGCACCGAGAGCTGGTAAAACGAGCGATCGAAGATGTTGAGCTTCTGGACAATGTCACTGATCTGTCCCTTCGTCTTCTGCACGAACTCCCGCAGGCTCTGACCCAGCTGGAGGAGGCCGTTCGCCAGGAGACGCACATCGTCCAGAGCAGCAAAGCGGGAGCGGGTTTCGACCGGGGCCTCGGGCTGGAGGACCTCGACACAGCGGGCAGGGACACAGGCAGCAGCCAGGACCAACAATACGGGAATTAGTGTAATTCTCATGTTGTTGTCGTGCTGCTTTCTCCAGCTGTGTGTGTTGGTGATGTTAAGGGAACAACTGGCAGCCCTCTGCCTCCACTGTGACTGGACAAAGAGTGAGGATCCTTATATACACTGTGTCTGGAGTCAGGTCAATGATTAACCGTTCATCTGATCAATATCTGCATGGAGGATGCAGTTACCTCTTGCTGAGCGGAGCTCAATTCACATTTCAGTGATTAGTTTTGATATCATTATCAGTTTGAATGTTTATTCAACAATCGAATCAACGGAACAAGAAAATTTAATGATTTGACAACTTGCATGTTGTAAAATGGATGCAACACTGGAGTTTTTCTGCAATACATATGTTGAATTTTGCTCTATTTAAACTGAATGTATAACTTGCACCCACCAGGTTGACTTCAGTTAATGTTCTACTTGCCGTTGCAGCAATGATGAGCCACAGTTTAAAAAAAAAAGTAACCAATGCACATTCATTTGCACTGATGTTTTCCTCTCAGTCATGACAGGGTGACATATGTGTTTTCAACTGACCTTACTTGCGCTGAGGTCACGACTGGTCTCTGTTATTTTTGCACGGCTGGTTTATTTTTAAACAGGAAGATGACCCGGGTTACGTATAGGATCGATTGCAAAGTATGACTTACAAGTTCATGGTTTTGCAATGTTTAGTTTCATCTGCTTTGATCCACTCGTGGAGTAAGTGCAGTGTAGGAGGTGCTGTGCAGGTATAGAAGCATGTAATGGAGTGGTGCAGGGGTGATGTATTTTTATAGGCCAACCAGGAAGTTAGTGGTTCCCTCGACAAAAAGCCAATGGGATTTTTCCATTGGCTTTTGGATTATTGCAGAAAATAAGCTCTGTGGCCAACAAATGATTATGATACTTACACGTTTTGTTCAGCAAGATAATCTTCACAAATGATTTTTGAAGTGTGAATGCAATCGCCAGAAGTAAAAAGCTAACTTTAGGCTATAAACGAACTACAACACGGTCGCGAGTACAGTGAGGCTGTAAAGGCGGATGAGTCGGCGTGATGGCGTTTAGTAGTCTCATTTAGCCACTTATTAGCAACCCGCCTTTTTAAAGACACATTGAAGCTTCAAAATTCACGAGTGGGGTAATTACTGGTGTATTTTATATCGTAGAACAAAACATTAAAATCTCTCAAGATTGTGCTAACCACAGACCTTATTTCAGGCATCTAACTAAAAACCCATTGACCTCCAGACGAGGGAACTGGAAGTGTTAAAATGCTGACTCATTTCCAGGTTTTAGGACTCATTCCTGCAGCACTATATGCATCTCAAAGTTAAATGAAGCAACATGGATTGTTTGCACCGAAAATCAAAAGACAAACATGCTACCTGATTCAACATGTTGCATCTTATTGATAAAACAGTCGCTTTACCTCCCTATAGTGAAACACCGTGGCCTGCATAAAGGTTGCAACTTTAATTTTCACTCTACGCACACAAAGTGGGAGTATGAGCTGAGATACAACCGCCTATCCACTTAGGGGGATGACCCACGTTCTCCTCTGTTAAATGTTAACTACACATCTGAGAGCGGGGTTGCAAGAGCCCTCCACTGTGTGTTCACAGTAAACACAGTCCACAACCCGGACTTCAGCGCGGGGCCCTGCTCTCTGGAGGGTAAAACGTTTGGGTGCACACACACAGTGGCCCACATTTGTGAAACTTGTGACACTGCAGCCGCAGCGTAGTTTCAAAGAGTAAAAGGGACGTATAGTAAAGGGGCCATGGGGAGTGCAAGGGGGCGTTGTGTGTGATGAGCGAAGGGAGGGGAGTAGGCTGGTGATCTACGTATACATGGGTTGGAGGTTGAGCTCATGAATACACATTTGTCTTTGGACATTATGTTTCCTTTGCTTATTGCAAATACAAACATATGACTAAGAGAACATCAGACCCCTGGTGATGAACTCTATGGTTTCTCTTCGATGCACTGTATGCCCATATATAGGCGGAGGCCTAGAAGCATGATGAATTGAGTCTTTCTCTACCGCTTTCATCGCCGTCCAGCCTCTTCGGCTCAGGTACAGATCAGTGTCATGCAGATGGTCAGTGCCCTGTTTTTTATTTTAGATTATCTCATCAAAGGGCAGCAGTCTGTCTGCCTCCAGAGAGCAGCAGGTTCGTCCCACATGCCGCAAAATAGCGTAGGAGTGAACAAAGAAGTGTGCTCTCAACACTGGTCATGCCACATGCAAAATTCTCCCAAATTAGAGCAACTCTATTGCAGAGTGACTTTAGAGGTGAGGATGAGGATGAACTCCATCCTGAACAACTCTTCCTCCCACACTCTTTATATCAGGGCTTAAACATCCATCCCTCCCTTATATATTACTTTTATTTTTATCATTACCGTGGGAGTATCTGACATTATATTACAGTGCATTATATTGCTTATACCACTATAGTATAATACTACTACATTATATTATACGCATGATTACGGTATTCTTTCCATTTCTATTATATATATTTCATAGTATTATTGTTGTGTTGTAGTGCTTGTATATTACATATACTGCTTGTATTATATACTGCACTATATACTCCATGTTTTATTATGTATATTGTATTTATTGTTCATACTTGACTATACACATATACTTCTATTACTATATTATATTTTATAGTAGTACTCTCATCATAGCTGGATCACATCAAAGAGGTGCACTATTGGATTTCTGGATATCTTTTGCACAAATATTTACAAAATTCAATTATACAGCCTGATTTATTGTAATGTATATATTGTATTTGTAATTTCACTACATTAACTTATTAACTTAAAGGTGCTGAATGCGAACTTGAGAGCATATCTATTGCCTATCAACGGCTCTCAACATGGCGACGGTGCTAACAGACAAACAACGGCAACAGTGCTGACAGAGCTAACAGTGTTTAGCTGGGGGGGAACCGGAGGGTGGGTGTTACGCTTCTGCAACCGAGCCGTCAGTCAGGCGGCATTATCAGCTGTAACGTCCGTATGAGGAGAAGCGCAGAACTGCGGCCATGAGCTAGCCAGTGGGGCACGTTCACATGCATGAATGACCAAAATGGCCGGCTGGCTGGCCATGTCAACAAAGCATGGAGAAGTTCTGATTACAACACACACAGAGGGAGAGTGACTTCATTCTCTGCTCAAGTAGACTAGTTGAATAGAATAGTTGCTTTCTGCTATGTTCATGCTCTAGGTTTCAAATTTAGCACCTTTAACTTATTAACTTAAAGGTGCTAAACGCGAATTTGAGAACATATCTACTGCCTGCGCACAGCTCTCAACATGGCAGCGGCTGGGCCGGCAGCTCGCAGCTAACGGTGCTAACAGCACTAACAATGGCAACAGCCCTTACAGAGCTAACTGTGTTAACCTCAGGGTGAAACGGAGAGTGGTTGCTACGCTTCTGCGCCGCCGCCAACGGCGTTATCAGCTGTAACCGCCGTATGAGAGCAGTGCAGAGCAGCGGGTCATGAGCTAGCCAGTGGGGCACGCTTACATGCACTAACACGCACTGAATACACGCGTTGCTGGATGGCTATGCCCTGTACTTGTGTCCTAATGGATTATACACAAAACATATATTTCCCACTGGTTTATTTTGTCCTAAAATGATTCTAAATATCAATTTATCAGTCTTAAGCGCACACTGTGATTCTGTGGTTGTAAAGCTCTGCATGCAAACAGCTACAGAGACTCTTCAAAGCTCTCATCTACCTCAGGGGTAAAATGAAAGCACTTGAGGGGTTATTTCCTGCCAACAGCAATCAGACTGTACAATGCTTACTGCCTGCTGGAGGGCGCTGAAGCAAGTCTCCTGCAACATCTAGTCAATCTGCAATTTGCTTTGCACACATTGTACACTTTAGACTGATCTGTAAGTCATTTTCCTCTAATATGGAAACATTTCAGATGGTGATGCTGTGTCTCTTTCTCTAAACAAACTTAATGTGATTTAGTTTCGTGACATTTTCTTCTGCAGTTTTTTCAGGCTAAATAGACAAATGCAGCAACATAACCCGGTTTAGCTCTTACAGTAACTGTTATTGCCCTCTCTGTTTTGTCTTTTGGCTGCTTCTAAAAAATAGTTATAAAACAGTTGGAATTATTTCACAATACTATTTATCTACTGTAAACACAGACTGTTTACTTGTATATTCAAACCGCCAAAGCCTAGTGGATTTTTGTGCAGTTGGCATTATTTGTGGTCAATCCACATTTTCTTGGCTTGTTGTCAGTGAACTGTGATAAACTGTCCAAAGTTTAATTCCAAAAGGAGAAATGTGTTATTTTAAAACATGTAAGCCAATACTGAATATCTTTAAATGCTAAATTAATCCTAGGATGTATAATTATAAAATCTCAACCTTTTAAAATTAATTTGTATTTGAGAAATTAACTACAAATAGCACTCACAATAACCAACGTACAACGGTTCGTATGATATCTTACACAATGAAGGTTAAGCTAAGTTTAGGCAACAAAACTACTTCGTTAGGTTTAGGCAACAAAACTACTTCGTTAGGTTTAGGAAAAGATCGACTTGGTTAGGTTTAGGCAACGTAACTACTTATTTAAGTTTAGGAAAAGATTGTGGTTTGGGTAAAAATAACTCCAGTTAAAGTGGCGTAACTTACAGAAGTTATGAGACAAATAAATCAACGTAGACTTCTGGTTTCACATGGGGTACGAACTCCGGTCTTCTGGGCGAACGTCTGGTGTATTTTGACTCACCCATCCACTACGACCTCCTCCCCTTTGTTGCAATTTATACTTCCTGCTTCATGATTTTGTGGATTACATACAAATTGATTTTGTGAGATATATACAAATTACAGTGCATTGTTTTCGTAGGTATAGCTACAAACGGTGTATGAGAACAGCCATATACCATCACCTTCAAGGGTCAAGTAAGTGAAAAATGTCTGAAAAAAAAAGTTTGAAAAATATTGGAAAAAAAAGTCTGAAAAAAATGTCTGTAAAAAATGTCTAAAACAAAGTTTGAAAAATGTTGGAAAAAAAAGGTACAAAAAAAATCTGAAAAAAATGTCCATAAAAAAAAGTTTGAAAAATATTGGAAAAAAAAGTCTGAAAAAAAGTTTGAAAAATGTTGGAAAAGAAAAGTCTAAACAATGTCTGAAAAAGGTAAAAGATCGGAAGAGC
>CAKAOI010025981.1:76671-101151 GCA_916701655.1 Sebastiscus albofasciatus | reverse complement strand
ATATATGTTTTATGTATTTAATGCTAAAACACTGGGACTTGCATGAAAGCTATATTTTATAAGCCCTGCCTGCAGACAGAACTAGATTAAGTGAAACAGTCAGATAAGCCTGTTCCAGTGACATAGACAGTCAGGATCAAAGTCTAGACTGTTACTCAGTGCCTTCACACATACAGCAAAAGATAAAGTCCTTTTGCATACTGCTGCATCACCAGTGGACACTCTTTGCATATCCTGTCTCTCTGTTGTGAAGGAAGGAGGGAGGGTGAAGTCGAGGCAGCAGAAATATATATTACAACAAGCCTCCATGTGGATTACTGCCAGAAACAGAGAGACAAGTTGTCAATGAGGAGCTGCTGCAGTTGTTTGGTTGAAACTTTAGCTTCATATCAGGCGTTTACCGGCTGTTTGCAGGGCGGAACCGGTTCCTCTTAATTGCCAGTTCAAGCTCTCTGTGTTCGGTACATGGCGACACTTCTGAGACTGATTCAACTTATTAGCTGCAAGTCGCAGCTTGTGTGAAGTTCATCATCAGCAGCAGCAGCAGCAGTAGAAGAAGTAGAAGAAGAAGAAGACCTTTTAAGGACTTGGATTATTGTTGCGCAGGAGTTTTCTTTTTCCTGTTTTAGTTATATTTATATTTTTTTTACCACAGTGAAGTTATGACTTCGGTGTGGAAAAGACTACAGCGTGTTGGTAAAAAGGCTTCAAAGTTTCAGTTTGTCGCCTCTTACCAGGAACTGGTGTTGGAGTGTACAAAGAAATGGTGAGTTATAGGATCAACAACATGAACGCCCGCATGTTTCCACTGTTTGACATTCAAATAACCGCCCTAACTAACCTGTTTTAGTATTAGCTATAATAATAATACGACTTATTCTCATGTTCCGCTACTCTGACAGGCGATGAAGGGCGTCCCTCACGTACGGGTGCCACAAGGTTCGATTTCCGAATGTTCATGTGATACACTGTTGCACAGTGACGATGGGTTCGATTCCCGACCCCAGCTATCGATAAGAGGGACTATGAGAGACAGTTATCAGTAAACAGTTAGTATCATTGATCTTAAAATACTAATCATTTGATATAAATAATGAACATGTGTGCAGACACAGACATTTATCTCTTCTGTATACATCAAACCACGCCCCCTTCTGGTGGGAAATAAAACCAGAAGATCCCATAGACTTCAATGCAATTGGACATATGTTTGGATTGCAATTTCGACAAGTTTGTATGCATTCACCTCTTGTGTTTTATGCACATGTCTAATAATTATATTGCGATCTTGCCTGAACCTGAGCGTTACCTTAATAAATGAAGGTTGATCGCCGCCATGTTCCTTTAAAGTCTTCCCCCGTCCAGATATTGCTAAACCAGACATCTATACACATTTGATTGAATTAGGTTAGGTTAAAAGTCCCATACTGTAAAAAGAGACATTTTCATGGCTTTTATATTATCAAGAAGGTTTAAGTGATACATAAATACTGTGAAAGTATCTAAATGCTGAATCCACAGAGAAATACACATAGCCCATATTCAGAAACTGAGCTTTAGAAACAAGCCGTTAAGATTTCTGTCCATTTGTGATGTCATAAATCTACATTTAGACCATTTTACAGTTTTAAATGTAAATATTCTAAATAGTTCTCTGTTTATTTCCCATTGCAGTGGATGTGAATGAAATCAGCTGACAGGAAATAAACATGGACCCAAGCTGTTGCCTAGCAACGCAATTCTGTTGCAATTCCATTGAAATGTAGTAAAACAGAGCATTTCAGACAGAGGGCAAATACAGCAATATCCAAGCAGACATTATGAGGAAAAAAATGTGTTTTTTAAACATTAAAGCATGTAAACATGTTCTAGTAGAAACCCAAAATACAAGTATGAACCTGAAAATGAGCATGATATGGGACCTTTAAGTGTTGTCTGTACATAACCAACGTGTTAATAGTTAACTGTTTGATCTATGGGCTGAGATTTAGTTGGAGATGATGCTGATGCTGCTATAATGTTAATGTTTGACTGTATTACTGCAGCAGCCTCACACTCAAGCTAGCGTTAGCTAGCCATGCTACTCACAGTCACCTGCATCATTTAGTGATTTACCATACTGACAGTGAATAATCAGGTATGGTATGTGCCTCAAATCTCAGTGTGAAAGTCAGTTAACCCGCTACACAACAGCTTTTCAGCATTTTCCATTTTTTCTCATGTGACAGCGAGTTTCCTTCCCCCCAAAAGGGAGCGCAGCCTCGGCGATCTGGTCTATAGCTTGGAGCCATAAATCCCCTCAATTATATCTTTGTTAGGACATGACAGCGGAACAAATCGGAGATCAGCATTTTGGGATTTATTGTTAGTACAATCAACTACACAGCAACTCTTCGGCACAGCGTTATTACTATTACCGGTTTGTTTAAAGGGACTATTTTGTAAAAATCAGAAATTGCTTATTAACAGCAACACCTGTGGCCGTTAAGTCAACGAAAGTCAGCGTCCTGTTGATCGCGGTCGCGCTTGTGCTCGCTCTACATAGACATGAATGAGCATCGCTCAAAACACTGAGGCGATGCTTAACACGTTCTTATCTGGTGCTGTGGTTTTCACATCCCACTGCATAGCATATAGTAGGCATGTTCAAGTTTGACAGTGGGCTTGAACGTGGAACCCAATATGATGGTGGCCAACATCTATTTGTATCATTCTTTTGAAAATGTATACAAATGCAGGCAATCAGAAGAAAGTACCTGCAGTTACATTGTGAACACGATTTAGTATTCCAACATCAACATCAATATTGAATCCTTTATCATTATGATTATGAGCACATCAGTAGACTCACTTGTCTCACTGTTATTTCATTTCAAGGATGCAATCAAATCACTTCATAGCCCTCAAGCTCTGTAGGGCTTCCCCCACTTGTGCAATTTCCTGTTGTACAAAACATTTGGGAGGTGGCCAGGTGATTCAGCATGAAGTATTATTCTGCTCTGACATATTGTCCACTGACACATCCTTGAACAGAAAACATACTTAAAGATTGTCAGTTTTAGTGTGCTAAGGTCATGTTTCAAAGGGAAAACTGTGAATAATATCACCACCTTTTTGTGAAACCGCCACCTTCTTATCTGTCCAGATTACATTGAAGTATGGAATAATTGTGTAAGTGACTTATCAGCAACGCAATAAGAAACAGAGATCTTTTCTTTTCTTCCCTGCAATAAAGTTTAAGAGTTTGATCAGCAGCAGAGAGCTTGCCTTGTCTGGACGAAGGGAAGGAACAGAGTGATTTAGAAAGAATGACAACTCCCACATGATGAAATCAGAGTTTATAAGCCTTTACCAGTGTGCTGTTCAAAAGTCAGGCAAAGAGGCAAAAGTCAGGAGCCACAAAGAGACAGAGGAGGAGAGGGCAGGAGGAAGTTAGGAAAGGAAAAACTGGTGATTAATCCAAAGTCATATTACTTTAGGCATGTGTTGTTTTTGAAAAGGAAATCAGCTCATAGTTCTCATGTGATTAAACTCTGTATCCGGGGTCAGAGGTCACTCTGTGTGTTTTGAAGGGTTGTATTAATGTCATTTAGTGCTATGATTTGAGACCATTACCTTTCTTAGAGACTGACACCACACAGACTATAGTTACTGAGATGCATACTTAGACTTTGTACAGAAAAATACATGATAGCATGACTGGAAGAAGAACCTATTCTCTATCACAAGCTCTATTTGATAAAGGAAAGAATAATACAGAAGGGACAAAGGCTCGGCAGTTTGCACATGCCATCAGAAAAATGACGAAGTGATGTCGAACAAATACAGTTTAGTGGCACGGACATAATTAAAGACCTAGCAACAGGCTATTTTTACAGTAACAGGAGGAGCGTTTAATGTGACGAAAACGTTGAGGTTTAGTGAGTAAGTTCATTTCTTTTACTGTCTGTAAATGTGTAAATAAATGTGATATATGTTCTGTTTTCATTACATGCACTAACTGCTGTTTAAAACCACAATTTCATCATGGATGGGAGTAATATTTATCCCTCATCTAGTCAGCTGTGGGACATAACCATTGTTTGCTGAATGACAAAACACCAACCAACCACAATTACAGTAATTACATGTTACTAAACTGTATTACACCCTAATGTTCACCCGTTTAAAACCCATTGTTACTGAGCTCACTGGTACAGAAGATGTTGTTTCGGATCATACTTTCCTGTCTTTTGTTCGTGCTGTTCTTTTCTTCTTCCTCCTCCTCCTCCTCCTCTCTCCTCCGTTAGTTACCCTCGCTGTGCGTCTGTCGGGCTATTTTTGATGCCACTCCTGACCCCCTAACACACATAAACACATGTAACTGCACTCTTTGCTACACTTGAACACCGATACACTGACACTTAAGACAATATACAGACATTCTGTGAACTAATATCCTATAATTCATCCGAAGGTGTTGAAATATAGTTAAGATATTATATTTAGAATTTGAGGTTTGAAGAGAATTCTGATTATGTACTGATTTTGGGTCTGTGTGTGTGTGTGTGTGTGTGTGTGTGTGTGTGTGTTCTTTTGTAAAGGGGGTTCCTACAGTACTTCCTGTCAAGAGGCACGCCTCGCATTCACATAGACTCAGGTCACGTGACTCCAGTTTCACTTCCTGTGCCGCAGAGGACTGAGGAAATACAGTGGCAACACATATACACATGTTAACAACACACACATATACAAAAAGACAGGCACACACATTACTAACACACACATATTATACATTGTGTAACCTAATTACAGATAAACAGCTGCATAAATACACATACCTGCTGTACACACAGTCACAGCTTTACCAATCTGATCACCGTCTGCATAAACACTCACACACACACACTCACTCACATCAGTGCCCTGTCTTTGACTCCAGGGCATTATTATTCATCAGTGACTCACAAGACCTTCTATCAAACCTTGTGTTGTCTCATTTGTATAATATCCACTTTGTTTAGAGTCATAATTTTAATGAAGGTCGAACATGGTAACATTTATCGTCTATGTGTCTTTCACTGAGGGTTTTATAGAGTAACTGATGTTGATGAAATGGTTGTGAAACTGCAGAGACTTCTTAAAGTCCTTTTTTGCAGAAGAGCAGATTACATCATCAATCATTTTGTCAGGTAACAGCATGCGGCAAGACGTCATTTCTGTGTTTTGACCTATGTTTTGTATGTTTCTGTAGGCAACCAGACAAGCTCAGGGTGGTGTGGACCAGGAGGAACAGACGCATGTGCTCCAAGGTGGAACCACTGAACCACAAACATACACACACACGGAAAATGTTAATACTCAAATAAATTTCCACAACTGGAGACTTCCAGTCGTGGAAATTTACTTGAATATTAACATTTTCCGCTACTTTATACCTTTACGAGGGAAATTATTGTACTTTTTACTGCACTACATTTATTTTAAAGCTTTAGTTACCAGTTACTTTGCAGATTCAGATTATTAAAACAAAATATAATCAACAACAAATTGATGTATTTTTTATAAATTAAACTACCAAGCAGTGTGTAAAGTTTAAAAAAAATAGCTCCGCCTCTACCTGCTGCAACATTAAAGTGATGTACACATTAATGCAGCAATATATACAACTATATAATGTGTATTATTCTGATATTATTCAGTAGTCATTCTGCATCATGAGTAGTTTTACTTTTTAAAGTATATTTTAAGGCTGCACAGTATATCGTTTTTCTGAATGCAATTTAATATCTGTTTATTTATCTCAAGTTATATTGTTATCGCGATATTCAACAACGTTATCGTATATTTTCGTCTTATTGTGCAGTCCTAGTATATTTTGATGCTAATACTTCTGTAAATTTTACGTAACATATTGAAAGCAGGACTTATACTTGTAACAGAGTACTTCTACACTGTGTTATTGCGATTTTTACTAAAGTAAAAGATGTGTTTACTTGACAGTCTGACAGTCTCTCACCAGTGTTGTTTGTTGTGCAGCTCCACAGTTGGCAGCCTGGGATCAAGAACCCCTACAGGGGCATGGTGGTGTGGCCGGTCCCTGAGAACATTGACATCTCTGTTACACTCTTCAAGGTACCAAAACCAGAATGCACTGTTTACATTATAAACATGCAAACAGGGGAGAAATTAGAGGGAAAGTGGGGAAGTGGAGATCTACTACTATAGATACTTTATAATAGAGGATATAGATATAGAGGATGTTCGACTGCAAGTTTTATAGTTTGTTTCTCGTCTTTTTCAGGAGGTCAATGCTGATGAGTTTGAGGACAAAGAGTGGACGTTTGTCATTGAGGGTGTAAGTATCTCTGATTTTGATTCTTTAGATTGATGTGACTCAAAATACTATACGTCTCACGGTTGTTTTTGTTGGCCATGCTGTAAAGGAGAACAAGGGGCATCGTAAGGTGCTGGCGTCAGCAGACATCAACCTGAAGCGGTTTGCCAGTCTGACGCCGACCCAGACTGACCTGACGTTGAAGCTGAAGCCGCTGTCTGTCAAAGTGGTGGAGGCCACGCTCAAGCTGTCGCTGTCGTGCGTCTTCGTTCGGGAGGGGAAAGCCACGTGAGTACAACAATACATACATGAAAACAGACATACTTCAATAAAAAGTGTTTTTGTGTGTACTTGTGAGTATTCCACTTTGGAGGTAGAGAAATGAAGCCTCAACCACATTTGATATACTGACCATGTAATGTAAAATGTTTGCTCTCATGTTCTTGTTCCTCAGCGATGAAGACATGCAGAGTCTGGCCAGCCTGATGAGCGTCAAACCCACAGATATCGGCAACCTGGACGACTTCAACGAGAGCGACGAAGAAGAGGACAAGAAGTCTGTCACCGCTACAGGTAGGCAGACGTACACAAACGCTGCATCTTCTCTCTGACCTTCACCGTGAGGTACTTCTTCTGACATTTCTTCCTCCTCTATCTTCCTTTTTCCTGCCGTCACTTCCTCCGCTCTACTCTTTTCTGGCCGCCGCAGTCGTTTCACACACTCTGATTCGCCCAAATCGCCCTGCTCCCCCTCCACCTGACAAGCGAGACTCCGCTGGACCCTCTTTTCCGGCCTCAGGTAGATTCCTCTTGCCCTTTCTTTGACCCGCTCCTGCTGTTTGTTTCTCTTGCCAGAGAGGAGGAGGAGGAGGAGGAGGAGGAGGAGGAAGTGTGAACAGAAACTCTCTCTCTCCTCCTGTCTGTTATTGGGAGGCTCAGTTTATATAACAGCATTTCACGCACTCATGCCATTTGTTCTGCATACCACATATTTCTCATCTAGACATTATTGAGAATCATGTGATGATGGACTAATGCCACCAATGTACTGGGAGTTTGTTTGGAGGCATGACAAGCTTTAGCTGCATCATGGCAGACAGAGATCAATGTGTGCAGAGAGACATTACTGTGAACATGAAACTCACCATAACGCTGACATCAGATGATGACCAGAATGAAGGAAATTACATGTTCTCGATCCATTTAAAATGTTATTGCTACGTTCACTGTACCTCTTTGTGGTGTATCTCATAGCTAGTACAGCAGCAGTAGTAGCAGTGCTAAAATGAGGAGCAAATGATAAAAATAATCTGATTGTATGGCCTTAAGGTGTACATTGTTATCTGAAAAGGCACCAGTAGTCGAAGAAGAATGCACATCATTTATTTAAGTAGAAGTAGTAATACAGTAATTTAAAAATACTATACAAGTAAAGTATCTTGCATTCAAAATCTTACTTTTTTACTAAGTATAATTAAAAGTACAGTATTAATTGCCAAATTGTGTACCAAACGTAAAGTACTCATTATGTATTATATTTTAGGATTATTATCACTGATGTAATAATATGTGAGCGGCATTTTTGTTGACATTGGTCGAGGGGATTTCAAATACTTTATAAAATGTTAGGCAGTTTAATCTGAAAAAACATCCACTCTTATAAAGACATCTCTGTCTAAAAGTCCTAAAATACAAAATAAGTTTTTTTAAAAAAAGAAAAGAAATAAGAATAATAAGAAATTAGAAAATATATGGTCGGTTGCTGCACTGCAATTAAAAGTAGATTTTTATAACATTATAAAATGAGTTAATTTGCATTAAAACTAGTTGAAATATTCCATTCTACATTTTTGTCACTTCTTATAAGAATGTAAAATAAAATAAATTGCAAAATACGCCAAGTAACCAGTAATTATAGCTGTGAGATAAATAGTAGTAGTAGTAAAAAGTACAATGTTTCTCTGAAATGTGGTGGAGTAGAAGTATAAAGTAGCAGAAAATATAAATACTCAAGTAAAGTACCTCAAAACTGTGCTGAAGTACAGTACTCAGGTAAATGTACTGAGTTGCTTTCCACACCTGATGTGCACACATTTCCAGCCGAAATGTGAGTCAAATCATCAACTGTCATTTCATTTTCATTTCCACTTCATGACCTTTGCCTTCTTTCTTTTTCATCATTTCTCCTCCTGGAAAAATTTACTTTCACTGATCCATCCATCCATCCATCCAACCATCATCCTTCCATCTATTCATCCAGCCTGTGGCGGTCCTCCCAGTCCTGCCATCCACTCCCGCCCTCCTCTACCTAGCGCTCCTCGCCCCTCGCCCCGTCGCAGCCGACACTCCTTCTCCGCCGCCCCCGTCCAATCAGAGATCCAACCTTCCCCCGGCCCCTCCCCTCAGCCCTCGCCCAGATCCAAACATAAAAGATCATCCAACCCTCTTCTCGCTGAGGCTTCTTCTGACCCACTACCTAATCCTCCAGGCTCTCAGCTCACAGCGGCTACTCCCTCGACCAAGAGTGCCTCCTCTGTCCCGCCTCTCTCTGATGTGTCTCCTACAAATCCTCCATCCCCCAAATCCTCCATAATCACACCTTCTTCCCAAAACATTTCCTCTTCCCTTCATCCTCCATCTTCCCAGTGCTCTGACTCTGTGTCAGTGGAGCCTTCTTTAGCAGCACCCTCCGCTCCCCTGAATTCTTCAAACTCCAAACTGCCCTTTATTACCTCACTAACTCCCAAACTTCCCTCCCCAGCGTTGTCCTCACCCACGAATATCATAACATCATCCTCCATGACTCCCCAAACGACTTCTCCCACTGTATCCACCACCCTGACCCATAAGACCATCTCTACTGCCTCCCAGTCTCTCCCACCTAAATCCTCCTCCCCCTCAAAGCCCACCCTGTCCTCTGAGCCTCCATCCGCTCACCCTCCACTCACCCGGACCCCCTCTCAGCCTCCATCTCTGCCCAGAATCTTCCAGTCAGGCTCAGTAAAAGGTATCATGGCTGGCTGGCAGATCGGCACGCTGCATGCTTTACACTAACTGATTCCTCATGTGTGATGGTTTGGCTTGACCTTTGTGTTCCACATGATTTACAGTCATGCCCATGTTACTTTATAGGTCAAAAGTATACTACTTATACAGTGTGGTATGTTGTAAGGGAGATCAGGTTGTCATGATATCATAACTTAGTTATGTGAGTTAAACATCTGAACCAGGGCTGTCAAGATATCAGATTTTCACTACATGATTATCGTGTCCAAGAGAATTCATGATATTATCACGATATATATGGAAAATAGTAAAGAAAAAGACAGTCAAATTCATCTTTAGCTTTGTTTATTGTGCATTTTGTCTCTGTTTTTAGCAAATGAATTACACTCCAAATAGTAGGGAGGTGGAGAGAGAGTCTGTAACCATAAAGTGACTGTACAAGTGCACAAAAAGAACAATTACATTGGTGGATAGTGAAAAGGCAACCAGATGAACTGACGAACCAAATTATCATATCGAATAGGACTAGACCTTACGCTATAATTTACAGAAACCAACATTCCCCCATGAGCAAGCGACCGTGGCAAGAAAAAACTCCCCTTTAAAGTGGCAGTAGGCAGAATATTTTTGGCATCATTGGGCAAAGATTCCATAATAACCTTTCAGCATATTGTAATTCAAGTGTTCTGAGAGAAAACTAGACTTCTGCTCCTCCTCATAGCTCTGTTTACAGGCTTTAGAACATCTAGCCCGTGACGGGAGACTTTGACTAATCACAGGTCATTTCATTGAGAGAGCGTTCCTATTGGCTGTGCTCCGGTCATGTGACTCCCGTTCCTTCACCAGATTTCACAATGGCGGCAGCGTCACAAACTTTCTCATTTTACAGCTAAACCGTGTGCTACAAGATGATTCTGAAAACATTTCAGGCGAGAAATAGGCATTGACGTAACATAATATTGATTCATATTTGATCAGCGCGGCCTAGTTTGACCGTTTGGTCGGAGTTTGCGAGTGATTGACAGCCTGCTCTCATAGACAGCAGCTGGACAGCGGACCTCAGATCAGCTCTTACTGCTTGTTTTCCTCTGGTATGTGAAATCTTGCAGATGCCGTTAGGAGCACCAGAGGACACAGAGGCACATGATTTTTTTTTCAGGTTATAATTTTGTAAAAATAACTTTTTTTAAGCATATTTGCTCCAATCTTGCCTACCTCAGCTTTAACTGGTAGAAACCTCAAGCAACAAGAACAAAGGAAAGACTTGTAGCTGCTTGAGATGTGTTACTTTGGTATCTGCTTGTTGATGTGTTTATTTTGCCTCAGGATTGCCTTTAATCTAACCTTGTTGTAAGTTAAAAACGGTGAACTCTCAAGTCCAGGACACAGGGAAAACATTAGATGAAGGGTTTATTTGAAGCTGTACATCACACCATCAAGGAGGTGAATCTCATCCAAAAGTTTGACTGGTCCATTTCAATTCCACGCTTACAGACTTCTCTGCATCTAACTATCACCCTGTTATTCCTAAAACTACCCTGGGATACTGTCACTTATTGTAAATAGTAAGAATATATTGAATTATATTCTAACTAATGCTTGCAATACCAAATATACCCATAACTCTAGTGTAGTCTACCCATAATTCACTATTAAAAAAATACTTAAAACTGTATGTATTTAGATGATATTGAAACATTGATGATAAAACAAACAATTTATTCAATACCAGGGTTCAACGTTAATGTTTTTTTTTTACTTGTGCGGTCTGGCAAGTGGGTCAGATATCTTCTTTCCTGAAGTCAATTTGACTTGCCCCTATGCAAAGTGATTTATTTATTAGTGGTTATCAAATAACACCAAAGACTAAAGTTAATTGTCATTTTTAAACTTTATTTAAGTAAATCAATCTGGAGTTTCGCCCACCATCCTCTAATGCCACCCAACTGAACTCCTGTTTTCAGGATAATCAAAATGCTCGCTTGCACTTCAGCTCATATACTTTGTTTTTACTGCACGTGTGCAACTCTCGAGAAGATGAGCAGGAAGCGAGATCAAAGAAAAAACTATGTGTTTCATTTTTTTTCAACCACTTGCTCAGTTGCTACACTTACAGCCCGATGTGGCATTTTATTATTTTTATTATGTGGCCTTATTGTTGAGCCCTGAATACAAATATGTACTTAACTGGCTCTTCCAAAACTCTTCTTTTTCTTCTAAATCCTTACATATATACATCAGGAGATGAGAGTGAATTACAAAACAATCTTTTTGGAAGTTTTGAACATTAAGAAAATTAAATATTGGATTCAGCCTTCTTAATAATATCATTGTACAGTGATAGAGACTGTTGAGACTGCAGCAGTTTGTTACTGACAGATACAGATCACTTCTGTGCTGTAATACAATTAGTAACATGCATGAAATATAAAATTAGCTATGTTCCCCTTTCACTCTTTGTCATACCTTGGTTTCACTTTATTCTTCTTTTGTTCATCATTCCTGTTTCTACCCTCCTCAGTTCCTGCTTCACATCAACGGCGCCCCCTGGAGGTTAAAACTGCAGATGATCCCACTTCAGTCTCTGGTCTGTCTCTGCTGTGACTGTCTCTCGAATACTAGTCCATTACTAATATCAGATCTTTAAAAATATCCTTTTCTTCTCTCCTTCTCTGTTTTGCTCATGATATCTTCCATCATCTGTCCTCTCTACTAGGCCGTGTTCACATTTTCAGGCCTCACGTTGTCAAGTCAGTCGACCGCCCCTCCTCTCCCTCTCCTTTTTCCGCTGACGTATCTCCTCTTGAGTCAACTCCTCTCCCCAAATCTCACCCATCTATCTCAGAGTCAGGTAAACCAATGTCAAGAATATAGTCTCCTCTTGTCTTCTCCCACCATCATTTCACATGTTCCTATATGAACCTGCTTCATCTACTTTCCTCAGGTGCTCAGGGTGCATGGTTGACGTCCGGTAGCGACATCACCCCTGTCCCTCTGCAGAGTAGTCCTGACCTTGATGCCTTCTGTGACCCTGCTGCTCCAGCCCATACCGCCTCCCTTCCTCTCTCCTCACCCGCTCGCTCCTCTTCTCTTTCCACCTCTGTTTTATTCTCCTCTCCTCATCCTCAGCTCGCTGACTCTCCTTCTACTCCGCTCGCCTCCTGTCAGTCAGGTACACCAAGCAACAATCTCCTATCGGTGTTTATTTCAGCCGAGACAATCACCTCGTGCTTTTTTTGACATGTGAATATGTCTCATTTGGAAGCAGATCTCATCAAAAATAACCTTTGCTTTTGCTTTTTTATAGGCTCAACGTTCCCCCTCGCTCAAGTAGACGAGGAAACAACTCCAAGCCGGGATGAGGGTTCTCCCCATAATAACCGGGCGGTGGCCAACATCAGAGTGTCCAACCAGCCGATCAGACCAGCTCAGGATTCAAAGGCGGCCGTCACAGAAAACAAAGCTGAACCAGCAAGGATCAGGTGAGGTCACTCCACATGAGTGTTTAGATTTTGATTGCTTGGTTTGGATAACACAGAGGTACGTTTGGCCTCAAAATGCTGTGCGAAGAGAGAATGTGTCAGCAGACCACAGAGCTGAAGAAGCGTCTTGAAGACTGGTGACAGCCCTAAGCACAGCTTGGGAGAAACATAATAGACACACAGACTCATGAGAGGTGTAGAAGTGTAGGGTGCACATCTGTACACTTTGAGATGGGCTGCCTGCTTGAAATTGCATGATTGCTTCAGAGAATAGTGCAGCATTCTGGGAAATATGTTTTTTTTCACGAGAGTTATATGAGAACATCGATACCGTTCTCATGTATGTCTGTAAAATATGAAGCTACAACCAGGAGAAACACTGGAAATGGGAAAACAGTTATCCTGGCTCTGTCCAAAGGTAACAAAATCCACCTACCAGCACCTCTAAAATTCACTAATTAGCATATTATATCTTGTTTGTTGAATCTTTGCAATAAATACTCCTGTAAATAAGTATGGAAGTAAAGTGAAGTCATTTGTACACTTTGGATTTTGTAAAAGTTAAACAAACAAAATATAACACATTAAATAGTGAGCTTTAGAGGTGCTGGTTGGCACATTTTGTTCCCTTTGGACAGAGCCTGACTAGCAGTTTCCCACTCTTCATGCTAAGCTAAGCTAACCAGTTGTAGCTTCACATTTACCGTACAGACCTGAGAGATAAGCTTTTTCCAAAATGTCAAACTATTCCTTTAGATTGCACAGATGTACTGTTAATCTCCATGCTATTGATGATACGGCTGTTCGGACATCAATCTGTGAAGGCGCTTCAATGTGCATCATTGGGATGAACATTTCTCGTCATTCCTCCAATCCAATAGTATTGATCGGTGATCCAATAGTATGGATCAGTGCCTTATTAAACTCATTACGGTCCAAATGATCCCAAGCTTAACCCACCTTTGTGCTGACTGAGGCAAACCTGCTCTAGCTTGCTGACACGTGTTGTTGAGTAACAGTTTATCCACATTTGCTGATCGAGAGATTTGTCGAACTGTATTGCTCAAGGCCTTGTGGTTGCTTTGTGTTTGTGCTTCTTTGATGCTAACGTGCTAAAGGTTACCAGCAGAGTGTTTCGTACCCTTCCTTCTGTTGCACTGACCTTCCAGTACACAGCAGTGGAATAACGATCAGGACTGTAGTCTTGCTCTGTGGCCGGCCTGTTGTCCCACCCTTAATCACCTCCTGCACGCTCAGCCTTGTGAAATCTCACCCACGCTCATCCTCTGGAGTCTGACCTCCGATGTTTCTGTCCCCCAGTCCTGGCCAGTCGCGTTCAGAGCTGATAGTAGCCCCGCCCCCTCCATGGCCCTTCTCCTGCTGTGAGAGCTCCACCCCTCAGCAGCCCTCCACCAATACTGTGGCAGCATTTATCACTCCCAAACCGCTAAGTGGTCAGGGGGAAACTGATCTGACAAAGCCAAATAATGAGACGAGTGTTATTAGCGCATTTAAGGCCGAAAAGCCGCCACTGGCGAAGCCTGAACCCGACCCTGACTTTGACGACATCATCTTTGAGTCGTTCAACCAGAGACAAGAATCAGTGAGCTTGTTTCTGGAAGAGGATGACTCTAAGCGGGATACTATCAAAAGGTGTCCTCCGGGGTGAGTATTTATATTCACAGATAAAAATCAAGATACAGAACATTAAAAAAATAAGGTTACAAAATATGAACTAATGTGCTGATATATAATAAAAACACACACAGATTTAGGATTAAGGAATATTGTTTATCTGTTCTGCAGTCTTGAGCAGAAAACCAATGAAAAGCCTGGTGGAGAAAAACCGTCACTGACGGAGCAGTTAGAGGGAGCGGTGACGAAGAAGGGAGCGATGATGAAGGCAGAGCAGGAGAAGCAGAGGGAGGAGGAAAGGAGGAAAGAGGAAGAGGAAGAGCAAAAAGGAACGCTCCGGAAGCAGGAAGAGAGGAGGAAACACGAGGAAGAGAGGAAGAGACTGTTAGAGGAGGAGAAGAAGATGCTCGTACTGGAGGAGGAGGAGGGGAAGAAAGAGAAGGAGAGGAAGAAATGCGAGGAGGAGAGACTACTGAAGGAGAGGAGAGACAAACAGGAGAAGCTGAGAGAGGAGGAGGAGGAGAAGAGGAAGCGGTACGAGGAGGAGAGGAGGAAAAGAGAGCAGCAGAGGAGACTCCTGGAGGTGGAGGTGGAAAAGGAAAAGCTTAGGAGGGAGGAAGAGAGGAGACTTGAGAAGGAGAGATTCATGAGGAAAATGAAAGAGGAGGAGGAGAAAATGATGGAGGAGAGGAGAGTGTTTGAGGAGCAAAGGAGGAGGAGGGAGGAAGAGAAGAAGAAGCTCCTGGAAGAGGAGGAGAGAAAGAAGATGGAGGAGAAACGCTTGAAGGAGGAAAAAGAGAAGGAGCAACAGAAAATGAAAGAGGAGGAGGAGAAAAGGATGGAGGAAGAGAAAAAGAGGCTCCTGGAAGAGGAAGAGAGGAAGAAGATGGAGGAGAAACGCTTAAAGGAGGAAAAAGAGAAGGAGCAACAGAAAATGAAAGAGGAGGAAGGGAGAAGAATAAGGCAGGAGGAGGAGAAAAAACATCTACAGGAGGAAGAGGAGAGAAAGAAAATTGAGGCACAGAAGGAGAAGAAGAAGATGGAGGAGGAGGAGGAGAGGAGGAAAGTGGAAGAGAGAAAGAAAAGGGAGGCAGAAGAGGAGAGGAAGAAAAGGGAGGAGGAAGAGGAGAAAAAACATCTACAACAGGAGGAAGAGAGAAAGAAAAATGAGGCAGAGAAGGAGAGGAAGAAGAGGGAGGAGGAAATGAGGAAAGAGGAAGAGAGAAAGAAAAAGGAGGCAGAAGAGGAGAGGAAGAAGTGGGGGGAGGAAGAGAGAAAGAAAAGGGAGGCAGAAGAAGAGAGGAAGAGGGTGGAGGAGGTAAGGAGGAAAGAGGAAGAGAGAAAGAAAAAGGAGGCAGAAGAGGAGAGGAAGAAGAGGGAGGAGAAGAGAGTCAAAGAAGCAGAGGAGAGAAGAAAGAGGGAAGAGGAAGAAAAGGAGAGAGTACTCAAAGAGGAGAAAGAGAGGGAGGAGAAAGAGAACGAGAGACTCTTAAAGAAGGAGAAGGAAAGGATAGAGAGGAGGAAAAAAGCAGAGGAGAAAAGACGTGAAGAGGAGGAGGAGAAGAGGAAAGAGAGACTCTTGAGGGAGCAGAAAGAAAAGGAAAGACGACTGCAAGAGGAGCAAAGGAGGCAGGCGGAGGAGAAGAAGAAAATGGAGGAGGAAAGGAAAAAGAGGGAAGAGGAGGAGAAGAGATGTGGAGAGAAAAAAGAGAGAATGAAGGAGGAGGAAGACAAGAGGAGGAAGGAGCATGGAGCAGCTTCGGTCTGCATTGTCGAGGCCAACAGGTCAGATGAGGACAAGCAGAAGATGAAAACTCTGGTTTCTTCTTCTTTGCCAGCTCCTCAACTAAACACACACGCCACCGTTCCTCCTCCCAGTTTCACACAAACTCAACTTCCCGCTCCGCACCTCCCCCCTCCGGACAAAACCAGCGTTACATCCATTCTCAGCCAATCACAATACAGAGAGATGACCCTTCACTCAGTGAACAAACCGAGCTCTGCCTCCGATGAGCGGTGAGTTACACCACTGAAATAAAAAGTAACGTCACTGTGGGTGATGATTTCTTTTTATATTAATACAATCAAATGGCTGCAAATCTAATCAATCAATCAATCAATCGATCAATCAGTGTTAGTCTTAAAAAAGTCACTTTAAATTCACTTTCTACTGATTTACACATCAGTCTTTGTTCCGTCACTCTGTGCGTAAGTGTCGTCAAATTGGGCCGAATCATTCGACATTTCTATTTTGATTATTTCTCTCTTCTTCTGTGGTAATTATTTTGTGATTCTTTGCTCACGCAAGTTGTCATTGATTATGTGTGTGGTAGGGGTGGACAGATCGATCCCCAAAGTATTGATTCCACCGACACTAAGTCTTGTTTTGACTAGTGACGCTAGCTAGCTCTTTGCTTCTCTGCTGCTGTTGTTGTGTGTGCATGTGTAATAATGTCAAAAATACATGATTTACCATTAAAGGAACAGTGTGTAACAATTAGGGGGATCTATTGAATCTATGGAATATAATATTAGTAAATATGCGACGAAGGCTGACAATTGAGTCGCCTCACGTCACCTGTGTTTTGGCCAGAAAGTTGCACTTGAACACAATGCAAAGACTATAGTTTTTCTTCTTGACTTTACTCATTTGCTCGCTTTCCTCGCTTCCGTTTCTCTTCTCGTGCACTGATTTGTTTAAGCTGAACAGCCAATCAGAGTGATTTATCTCACTGACGTTGGTGCCGGAAACACCACAAAAAGTAGGCCCGACAGACGCTCACCGTTGCCCCCAAACTGTCCGATAGCTGACCGTCAGCTTGGTGTGTCAGGGCCTCAGCAACATCTGGCTTTAGGTATAGGGCCATTCGCATTTTCGCGTCGGCCACCATAGTTCTTCTACACGCTTGGCACACAGGGAGAGGCTTCAGTTGGTTGCAATCTGCAACCGCACCGCTAGATGCCGCCAGATCCTACACACTGCTCCTTTAAAAGCTGTCTTGCCTTTTAACATGCAAATGATTTTTGTGGTATCGCCCACCCCTAGTATTTCTTTTTTTTTTGTTGTTGTTGTTGTTGTATGGCTTTCCTCTTCTCCTTTTCTTATTTCTGATGAACCTTTCCTCTTTCTCTCCCCTTATTCCAGTCTGGGGCAACCCTCTCTCTTAAAGGAAAGTTCATTGTCAAACATTGTTGTCCCAGAAAAGAAAATATCTGCCACATGTGCTCCACCTGGCACCCGTTCAGGCCCCACTGGTCAGGATAAACCATTCACATTAGAGGTGTTGACCCTGGCGCCACCTCCTCAGAGGCTGTCTGCTGCAGAGGTTCCTGTATGGAAAGCACTAGAATGGAGAAGTGGGAAAGATACAATCTCTGCCAAGGAGGGTGCAAAACCTTTGTGCAGAGGGTAAGAATGGATGAGGGGGACGTCTGTCTGCTTTGTCTTTCTTTCTAACCATTTGTGTGTCTGTCTGCTTCGCTGATGCTCTGGCTTCTTAATGATGTAGTAGGTATAGCAAATGTAAAAATGTGGGTGTTTTTTACCTTTCTTCTAGCTCACACAGAGAAGATGCTGCTGAGGTGGACGCCCCCGTCACGCAGGAGCACCAACCAATACCAGCAAAAGACACAGAAACACATCACACAGTCCCAACTCCTGCTGAACCCGGCGCACCACCGGTTAAAGAGGAGCCCAAAGAGCCAGAGGGACCCAGCGTGGAACCAGAAACCTCACCAGAGGTTTCCCCCAAACCAGCCGCCGAGCGCACGGCTTTGGCGCTGGAACCGCTGCTTCCCTCAAAACCAGAACCAGGACTGCGGCCGGAACAAGTCCTCCAGCCGTCGGGAAAACCACAACAGGAGGGAGCAGATGAGGAGAAACCGGCCGAGGTCGTGGCTGGTGGTCTGGGGAGTTTCACCAACAATAAGGAGCCAGTGTGTGAGGCAGAGAAGCAGCTGTGGGCGACGGTGGAGGAGACCACAGCGGAGACAGGAAGAGGGATGGAAAGTAGTGAAGAGAAGGATGAGAAGCAGGAGGAGGGTGGTGTAATAGGGGGGTGAGTCAGTGACGGTTCCTTTGCAGCATGACATGACATGTCTGCTTTTGCTTGCAAACCACCACAAACACACACAGTCACACACACCTGCACATGTACTTACTAACGTGGTGCTGCAGCCTAACGAGCGCTTTGTTGCAATTAACCTGATTAACCTGATGCTGTTTTTCTTCATCTCAACTTCTGTCTATGCTGTTAGACTGGTTGTTTATTATTTAATGAGAGCTTTTCACAAGAGTATGTTTTGTGTGTGTGTCTGTGTGTGTGGTAGTGCCCAGAAAGGTGCACACACAGAGGCAGATGTGTGTGTCGCAAAGCAGCAGATGGAGGCGCCTGCTGGCTTCATGTCAGCAGTAGTTGGGGTGTTGTATAGAGGGTGAGTCTCTCTGCCTGCCCGTCTGTAAAATTGTTAAAGTGTTAGGCGTTATGCAAAAGACGTTTTTTTTGTAGACCAAGCTTACATACAGTCAGAACATATTTCCAATAATTAGATAACTGTTAACTGGATAATTCAATAACTTGTCAAATACAATAAAATATCCTTCTAAAATAGGTGCAGTAAACACACAGCATTATTACTTTGTCAAATACAACCTCAAAAGAGGGAGAACATTTTACATAATTGAGTGAAAAATTATAATAATATAGATTTTAGACTTAAAAATATTACATTTTTAACTTATAATCATTATTTTTATCAGAGGTTATTAAAAAGATTGTAAAAAGATAAAAGTTACACCCCTTATCTGATAATAGCCAGGAAATGTAGCAGTATGCTTTTACAGTATTGAATACATTTATTGCCTTTTTCACATGTCATTAATCAATTTAAGGAGACATTTTATTACGTTTTGATCAGTTATTACTTTCACGGATAGACACTAATATTTTTAAGCACTGTTCCCACAGGCCACCAAGCCCCTAAATTTGGTGGCCAAAGTACATTTTTGGTTGCCCAAATGTAAACACGTGTAAAAACAATATAGAAAAGGCAATTTCGCTCAATTTAACACAGCCTTCCTTAACTGTAACATTAACAGTCTCTTAGTGCATACACTACAAAAGATACAGTCCATCTTTTTCGCATAAAAACACAATTCAAATTATTAGGAAATAAATGATAGTATTTTTATTTAAATATTTGCTTTGATTTGATTGGCATTAGTAATTTTAATTATATATTACAAGCTGCTTGGAGCTAGTGTTAGGAAGTTAAACAGGTCATAATTCTCTATTATGTGTTTTATATTGCTGTGAAAACATCCGCAAACTGTATTTAGTCAAGTTTCCTGACCAAAAACGAAAGATTACATTTGAACATATCATGATAACGTTATAATTTACCTTTGCTCAATACTCATTTTACTGAATAGAGCTTGATCACATCATAATGTAACTCAGTGGCACCTCCGTTAACGTTAGTAGGTCCGTTATTTAACCGAGCAGGACTCTGCTGCCCACCGGTTGCTAACAGCTAACGTCAACTAGAAGCATTAATGCCGATCTCAAGAGAGACCTGATAAAACTTGGTGGCCTACTTGTCGCCAATGTCGGTTAATGTCGAACCCTGACTTTATCTCCATGGCAGTTATTCTAGTATGGGTTTACCATTACACATACAGTCAGTGTACACACGTGCTTAATGCTGTGTAAAACCAGAAACAGTTTAATAACTGCGACGCTCCGCTCAGTGAGCTGTCGCACACAATGTGCTGTTAATTTCAGTCTTGTCTGAAGTCTTATGTCTTGTGCATATGTATTGGCTAGCTGTGTTATCTTTCTCTGAGCTGCATGGCACCAGAAAGTTCAAGTTTTCACCTGTTCTTAATGGAAAATGATGGAAATACCAGTGGGCTTTACTGCATTGTGTACTTGGTAGAAAAAGAAAGTGAAGGGTGGTTCTCAGTGCAACCAACAATATCCTCTGTGTGCTTTGGACAAGCACCAAAACAAAGTCTGAGAAAAAGGAACCACTTAATCAAGCATGCTGTCTAGCTTTGTGTCACACCGTTGAGAGCCTGCTGAGGTCGTTTCTAGGGTGAGAACTGTCTCAGAGATTTCCCTGTCCCTCGTGTCTGTCCCTTTAGCTATGAGACAGTGGCCTCCATCCTGCAGACAACTGGACCCGCTGATGCAGGTCATCTACAACGCCTCCTTATATGCGACGCAGGTCAGCCGTCTTTACATGAAGTAGATGCAGAGATGCTGCGTTCCTCTGAGCCAGATGACGAGCCATCGATTCCCATCGGTGTGGACATTTCTCCACCCGTGGACTTCTCGGACACAACAGAAGACCTGACGATTACTGAACAGACCGGTTTAGCTCAGAAACCTTCACATGGGCTAAGTCTGGTGGCGAGTCTGAGAATAGCAGCTAGTGAGCAGGAGAAGGAGAGAGAGGAGAGGGAGAAGGAGAGGATAGAAAACATGAAGAGGGAGGAAAGAGAGAGGGAGGAGAGGGAAGAGGCAGATAGGAAAGAGAAAGAGAGGGTGGAAAAGGAGAGAGAAGAAATGGAGAGAGAAAGGATGGAGAGGGAAGAGGAGGAGAGGAAGAGGTTGGAGGAAAGAGAGAGGGAGGAGAGGGAGGAAAGAGAGAGGGAGGAGAGAGAAGAGGCAGATAGGAAAGAGAAAGAGAGGGTGGAAAAGGAGAGAGAAGAAATGGAGAGAGAAAGGATGGAGAGGGAAGAGGAGGAGAGGAAGAGGTTGGAAAAAGAGCGTAAAGAGCTGGAGAACAAGCTAAGGGAGGAGAGGGAAAGGGCAGAGAAAGAAAGGAAGCAGCACATTGAGAAAGAAAATGAGAAGAGAAAGATGGAAAGAGAGATGAAGAGAAGGGTGGAGGAGGACAGGGTGAGGCAAAGGGAAGAGGATAGCAAAAGAGAGATCCTTTCTGGCTCTACGTCACGGCAGGAAGTCACGATCAACCAATCAAATGACTGGCCTCCTCTGAGGGAAGCAGAGTTGGATGATATTGGATATGATGAGAGGCTACAGGGTGATGAAGAGCAGTCAGGAAACAAGTCTGATCCCAAAGTAGTGAAAACCAATACTGAAGTCAAACTGGTTTCGCCCAGACCCGCTGATTCTGTCCCCACAGCCGGAACAATAAGCAAACTCGACTCCAGAACGGTCAAACCCGAGGACTCTGTAATCGCTGTTAAGAAAGCCCCGGATAATTCTGGTCTGAGATCAGTTAAAAAATCCAACCTGAAATCTGGTGCCATCCCAGTGTGGATGAGAGAGGAGGAGGACGAGGAGGTGGAATATGAGAGAGGACATGAAGATCTGGGCTCCGTCTGGCTGGCTGAGCTGTACATGGAAGGGGAAGCAGGGTGAGTAAGGGTGGGAGAGAGGGATAAATAGCCGCAGGGAGAGAGAGAGAGAGAGGTAAGTAACGGGAGAAGAGTTGGCTGTATGAGAGAGATCAGCTTGTTGCCTCTTGTGGATCAGAGGATTGTGCCTGTGCATTCGTTGTGTATGCTTCCTCCAATAACCGAGGCTCTGACTCACTGTTTCTGCAGGGAAATAATAACTACCAGTGGTGGAAGAAGTATTCAGATCCTGAACTTCAGTAAAAAAAAAGTAAAAGTAGTAATGCCACAGTGTAGAATTACTCTGTTACAAGTAAGTAAAAGTCCTGCATTCAAAATCGTAAGTAAAAGTAATAAAGTATTAGCACCACAATGTACTTTAAGTACCAGAAGTTAAAGTACTCATAATGCAGAATGGCCCATTTCAGAAAAAATCTTTATTATATTATTGGATTATAATTAGGGCTGTTAAAGTTAACACGATAATAAAGCGTTAACGCAAATTTGTTTTAACGGCACTAAATTCTTTAACGCAACTTGCGATTTTTAGGTTGTAGCGGGCTCAATTTTAAAGCCAGAGTGGGGATACTGGCATCATATGAAACTAAAAAAAACTAAGGAATCGCGAAGGACGTTAAATAACGCTCCAAACTTGCACTAAATTTTGACGAGGAAAAACTGGCATGTCCATTTTCAACGGGGTCCCTTGACCTCTGACCTCAAGATATGTGAATGTAAATGGGTTCTATGGGTACCCACGAGTCTCCCCTTTACAGACATGCCCACTTTATGATAATCACATGCAGTTTGGAGCAAGTCATAGTCAAGTCAGCACACTGACACACTGACAGCTGTTGTTGCTTGAGTTTGCCATGTCATCATATTTCTTTATGCTAAATGCAGTACCTGTGAGGGTTTCTGGACAATATTTGTAATTGTTTTGTGTTGTTAATTAATTTCCAGTAATAAATGTCTACATACGTTTGCATAAAGCAAGCATGTCTGCCCACTCCCATGTTGATAAGTATTAAATACTTGACAAATCTCCCTTTTAAGGTACATTTTGAACAGATAAAAAATGTGTGATTAATTGCGATTAACTATGAACGATCATGCGATTAATCACGGCTAAATATTTTCATCGATTGACAGCCCTAGCTATAATTATTGATGAATTAATGCGTTCATTACTTTAACGTTGCAGCTGATAACGGTAGAACTCATTTCAATGACTGTATATATTGCTGGGTAGCTTAATCTATGATAATATATCATAATTTATTAGTTGATTTCTATTCTATTCTTTCTATTCAAAGTAACTAGTGACTGATCTGTTTGGTACAAGTACCTCACAATTGTACTTAAGTACAGTACTTCAGTAAATGTACGTCGTTACATTCCACCACTGATCATTACTATGCATTACTACCCTTCATTTACTGAGGGTTTGGTCTTTTCCTGCAGGTCTTTCTCAAGAAAGAGTTGTGTGTTGGCATGTGAGTCATGTTCCTCCCCAAACAACTTAATTACCGTGTTGTTTGTGAGGGAAACTGGAATTTCCTCTTCACATCTTGCCTCAGTTATGACTTCTAACAGAGGTTTTCAAAATGAGGAGAGAGAGTGAGTGTTCGGGGTGAAGGGCAAGTACACCGGGTCAGGTGAAAAGAGACAGGATGTTGCCGGTTCTAGAAACAACAGGAAGCTAGAGTCATGACTCAATCAAATCTGAACGCCCAGACATAGGGATGCTCATTTTGAAAAATGTTCTCAACCGATAACCGACCCTCGTTAACCGATTATTAACCGTCAAGATTTGTGCCTCGCGCCGGCTGCAGTGTATGAGGACAACAGACAACTGAGCCCCCAATTCACCCGAGTGACGAGTGACAAGCCGCTCAGCTTTTTAATTATCTATAAATATTTCTTTTAACCGTTTTAATCGATAGCGTTAATCGGTTAAAATGCTTAATGTCGGTTGACGGTTAAATGGTTAATTATGAACATCCCTACACAGACATGATACACATGTTTTTAAATTCAGTGTGACTTACACTTTCCGAAGATCTCAGTATTGCCATAAACCTCCATCAATCTTGCTTGAAAATCGTCACGTTTTTAAGTTTTCTTCAGTATCAGAGTAATCCAGTGATAGCTGTCAGTATATCCATAGGTGCACTGTAAACAGGAACTGTTGATGGCTAATAATGTAAACCATAAAACAGGCTAAACTATTATACTAACTGTTAACATCCCCAAGAGCATTGTGGGGTTAGGAGGGCCGCAGCTGTTTCAACTTCTAGCATTGGGCTAAGTTTTTCAAAAGCACTGATGCTTGCTTAAGGGAAACTGTATAGGGAAACTGAATGTTTCTGTCCATGATTGTCACGGCTGACATCGAGAGTTCCTTGCATTTTGTTCAGTACTCATTGCAGCTGAGTATGATCTCAGTATGATCTTGCATAGCCACACCTCTGTCACGACAAACAAGTGGAAGTCTGGGGAAAATCTTGTCCAAACAACAGGGATGTAAAGACCTTCAGAAAACTTGACAGTCGTGAAATTAGCTGTGTCCTTCTACCCTCAATTTACTCTTAATTGGTTTAAAATATGGCGACAGCCGACTGTGCCTTTTCTAAACAACTTTATGCTTGAATTTCCATCCAACAGTTGTGATA
>CAKAOI010025981.1:0-76651 GCA_916701655.1 Sebastiscus albofasciatus | reverse complement strand
GTGTGACTTACACTTTCCGAAGATATCAGTATTGCCATAAACCTCCATCAATCTTGCTTGAAAATCGTCACGTTTTTAAGTTTTCTTCAGTATCAGAGTAATCCAGTGATAGCTGTCAGTATATCCATAGGTGCACTGTAAACAGGAACTGTTGATGGCTAATAATGTAAACCATAAAACAGGCTAAACTATTATACTAACTGTTAACATCCCCAAGAGCATTGTGGGGTTAGGAGGGCCGCAGCTGTTTCAACTTCTAGCATTGGGCTAAGTTTTTCAAAAGCACTGATGCTTGCTTAAGGGAAACTGTATAGGGAAACTGAATGTTTCTGTCCATGATTGTCACGGCTGACATCGAGAGTTCCTTGCATTTTGTTCAGTACTCATTGCAGCTGAGTAGCATGTCAAGTAGCATGTATAAATGGATTGGTTTGGTCAGTGGATATGTTGCAGTACAGTGGAGACTGGAGCATGTTATAGATTGGTGTTTTGCCTTGGTTGTCCAGTTTGGTATGATCTTGCATAGCCACACCTCTGTCACGACAAACAAGTGGAAGTCTGGGGAAAATCGGGGATGTAAAGACCTTCAGAAAACTTGACAGTCATGAAATTAGCTGTGTCCTTCTACTCTCAATTTACTCTTAATTGATTTAAAATATGGCGACAGCCAACTGTGCCTTTTCTAAACAACTTTATGCTTGAATTTCCATCCAACAGTTGTGATATTAACAAGATGGAGGTCTGGCTGCGTGAGATGAGTGGTGGTATGCTTCCAGAGGGAAATGGAAAGTGACAAGATCTAGGGATGCACCGATTGCAAGATCCTGGACTGATACTGATATTTAAAATAGCAATTTGGCCGTTAGCCGATATGGTTGTTTTTATTTATTTTGTTTTTGCTGTTATTTAGTCCCCTTTTGTTCAAAGGAAACTTAGACCTCTTTGTTATAAAAGAATAACTGGGCTTTTTTAAAGTCATTCAGCATTTCATTACACTGTCTTTTAACTGTTGTCCCGAGACCATCCGCAAATAACCTACACAGCATTTAGCCAGCGCAAAATTGATGCAACACAGCACATAAACATCGGCCACTGCCATTTCATCTAATTTGCCGATAGGACGATGGAAGTCAACAAGGCAAATATCGGCCGATACCGATCTTCAGCCGATAAATCGGTGCATCCCGACAAGGATTTGTTGCTGTTCAGTTTTTCCAATAGTTCTTCAGCCTTTAGGTTCAGCTCTGAAATCTCCTTTTCTGTCTTCAGCCCAGGCCACCCATCCCCTGCTGTAACCCAGACGCCCTCCTCACTCCCTTCCTGTGGACTAACCTTTTACCAGAGCTCTGCTGCCAGTCAGCCAAATAAACCCGAACACTCCCTAACCAGTCTGGCAGACCGTCCTCATCCTAAACCTCCTTCGGGTTCTAAGCAAGAGGAAGGAATCGGTCAGACAACTAGAGCCAAACCTGCTCCCCAATATACTGGAGCACAAAAACAGCCAGCGAAAGGACAGAGAGATGATGTTGTCACAAAAACTGATCACAGCCTGGAGGCAGCAGCCAATGAGGAGGGAGAACTCGTCCACTCGTCTGTGGTGCCCTGGCCCCTTCCTCTTAGCACTGCCAGCATACATTCACACACCAAGATACGCACAGACACGAACATCGATGAGATAACCAATGACGCGAGCATGGCTGACATAGCTACAGAGTCACATAAGAGTCTTGAAATGAGGGATGATGAAGACATGAGCAACGTCAGTTTAAATACACACACCACAAAGATTGACAGCCCTCACACAGAAACACACACCCCTGATCTCAACCGTCTAACCAAAGACCAGCAGCTCCGAGAGGAGGAGAGGTTGTTATTGGCTAAAATCAGTCTGATGACAGGTGACACATCCCCTGTCTCTGCCCCTCGCGGCATGAAGCTCCTCATCCCCGATCTCAATGACATTGACTGTGACACCACAGAGCTTGTCGATCGCAGTCAGTACTTGATACCCTGCTGTGATACCCTGCACGAAATATCACTAACTGAGTCAGAAGAGCCACCGACCAATGAGCCGGGGCAAAGTCAAGGAGAGGAGGATGTGTAAGTCAGCTTGGGCTGTCATACCTGTGCTGCTCTAGAAAATGACTGAAGCCTTGTGTTTGTTTGTTTGGGTTTGTGATATGCAGAGACTTGAGACTTGAGTTGGACTTAAAGCTGAAGTAGGCGAGATTGGAGCAAATATGATTAAATAAAAAGTTATTTTTATAAAACGGTCGCTATATCGTGACAGTAGTACATGATACAGGTAACCTGATAAAAATCATGTGCCTCTGTGTCCTCCGGTGCTCCTAACGGCATCTGCAAGATTTCACATACCGGAGGAAAACAAGCAGTAAGAGCTGATCTGAGGTCTGCTGTCCAGCTGCCGTCTATGAGAGCCGGCTGTCAATCACTCGCAAACTCCGACCAAACGGTCAAACTAGGCAGCGCTGATCAAATATTAATCAATATTATGTTACATTAATACCTATTTCTCGCCTCAAATATTTTCAGAATCATCTTATAGTGCACGGTTTAGCTGTAAAATGAGAGCTTGTGATGCCGCCGCCATTGTGAAATCTGGTGAAGGAACGCCAAGTTCCGGTCACATGACCGGAGCACAGCCAATAGGAACACTCTCTCAATGAAATGACCTGTGATTGGTCAAAGTCTCCCGTCACGGCTTAGATTTTCTAAAGCCTGAAAACAGAGCCATGAGGAGGTGCAGAAGTCTAGTTTTCTCTCAGAACACTTGAATTACAATATGCTGAAAGGTTATTATGGAATTTTTTCCCAATGATGCCAAAAATATACTGCCTACTGCCACTTTAAGTCACAAAATGAGCTTGACTTGACTTCCTAAAGATTGATCATGACTTGAAACTTGAAAGTAAAATCATTCAATAATACAATTTTTACGTAGTACCCGCAAATATATGTTATGGCTTGCTGTGCGATTAATTGTATGACGGGCATCCTTCTGACCATTGTGTGGGTGTTGGTTGATGGGCTGCCACTGGAGGACCTAATAACGCCTCAAGGTGTCTAATGAGGCCATTTTGATTGACCGCCAGACAGATCATCAGACCAGCATCCATAAAGCAATGCTGCTAGAAATGGCTAGAAACGCAAGCTTAGAAAGCAATTGTTTTTGTTTTTGGACACGCAAAAAACTTAAATTAGCTCTGGCAATATGTGTGTGTGTGTGTTGCCATCTGAGTGCATGGGAGGTGCTGTGTGTTTTCAAGAACTGCTGCTGTGTATGATGTTTTTCAACTGAATATCCAAAGCATAGGTAAATACACAACCTAGACAAGTGTTTGGTGAATCTGTTTTGTTCTGAGGAGATAAAAAAAAATTGTCCAAACAGCATAGACTGTGTTGAAGCAACCATGCCTGAAAAATATACCGAAGAGTCATTCTCTTGAATGCTGTATGTTCCCTGGCTTGCCCTCTAACATCAAGCCTGTGCTGCCATCTGTCGTGTCGGCAAGCTTGCACGTCTCTCACTCACATCTACGACTCGCTGCTTGGATGATCTCCTTTGTTCCGCTAAACAAAGTCTGTCTTTCCATTGCGTTTTGCTAATTGTTTACGTCCTGTCTCCTCTTAGGCTAAAAGGCCAACTGGCTGACCTCCCAGATGGTGGAGAGAAGAAACCGCCATCGCAGTTTGGAGACACCTCCAGCACACACACAGACACCCACATCACTCCTCCCAATCACTGCGAGATGACCACATCTCGACTTCCTACCTTACCAGAAGAGGAAACCTCCGACCTTAAATCCCCTCATCCGGCTCCAATGGTCAGAGAGGAGGCTGACGGGAAGGACGATGCAGCTGAGGTAAATATACACAGTACAGATGTGCACGCTGACATTTTAAATCACACACAACCAAAACTTCTTCCTCTCTCCTCCTCCTCCTGCAGGACCCGGTGAACTCCATTCAGTCGCTGCTCCAGTGGTGTCAGGACATCACCAACGATTACCGGGGGGTAAAGGTCACCAACTTCAGCACTTCCTGGAGAAATGGCCTGGCATTCTGTGCCATCCTACATCACTTCCATCCAGACAAAATGTACGACATACAAGCAACGTAACCTACTTCTCCGCTTTAAAGGAACAGTGTGTAGCATTTAGGGGGATCTATTGGCAGAAATGGAATATAATACTAATAAGTATGTTTTCTGTAGTGTATAATCACCTGAAAATACGAGTCATTGTGTTTTTATTAGCTTAGAATGAGCCGTTCATATCTACATAGGGAGCAGGTCCTCTCCACGGAGTCCACCGTGTTTCTACAGTAGCCCAGAACGGATAAACCAAACACTGGCTCTAGAGAGAGACTTTCACGTTTACACATGTTTCGCGTCGGCACACAGGAGAAGTCAAGTTTCAGTTGGTTGCAATCTGCAACCAACTGGATGCAACTAGATGCTGCCAAATCCTACACACTGCACCTTTAAGTCTCTAATTTGATTCTTTATTTTGCATTCAGTTTTTTTACATCACTCGCTGTTGCTATAAGATCAGTCCCTAAACCATTCATTTACAGCTGTAGCAATTACATTAATTTGGCAGTTAATTAAATCATCATGATTTGCTTCCATATTATTAGGGCTGTCAAAGTTAACGCGTTGACGGAAAATTAGTTTTAACGCCACTAATTTCTTTAACCTGAGGAATCAATTGGTATCAACCATGTCATTCTAGCTTGTCACGAAGTAGACTAAATAACAATTTGTCATTGTTTTGTGTTGTTAATTGATTTCCAATTATATATATATATATGTATATATATATATACATATATATATATATATACATACATTTGTATAAAGCAAGCATATTTGCCCACTCCCATGTTGATAAGAGTATTAAATACTTGACAAATCTCCCTTTAAGGTACATTTTGAACAGATAAAAATGTGCGATTAATCACGATTAACTGTGGACAATCATGCATTACTAATGATTAAATATTTTAATCGATTGACAGCCCTACATGTTATATAATTGTAAAATTAATCCCTTTGGGTTTTGGTGTGTTGTTTGGACAAAACAAGACATTTGGACATGTTAGTTTGTGTTGGGGAATTGTAACTGATAAATTGATTCATCAAGAAAATAACAAGCAGATGAATTGATAATAAATCTACATGACTTTGAATGCTGTAAACCTGCTGCAGGTATGTTCTCATTATATTCTTCCCTATTTTTGTCCCATTAGAGATTTTGACCAGTTGTACTCTCATGACATCAAGATCAACAACAAGAAGGTAGAGACATGGCTCATGTTTTATATTCAGCTCTTTAGTGCCATCAGAAGTGTTGATAGTTCACTTATATTTCTTGTTTTCTGTACTGATGATGTCTCTCTCTTCTGACAACATCAGGCGTTTGACGGTTTCGAGGCGCTGGGCATCTCTCGCCTGTTGGAGCCGTCCGACATGGTTCTTCTGTCCGTCCCCGACAGGCTCATAGTCATGACCTACCTCAGCCAGATCCGCTCGCACTTCACCAACCAGGAGCTGAGCGTGCTGCAGATAGAGCACAACAGCAGCCAGTCCAGCTATGGCCTCGCCCTCTCTGGTCCCGGGCCCACTAACGTCGACGCCGCTGCTTTCTGCATGGCCAGGCTGAACGAAGGAGTGAGCCTAGAGGAAGGAGGGAGCAGCACGTTGGTCGTCCCGCCACCGAGGACCAAACGAGTGGTTAAAGGTATCAGCCTCTTTTCCACCTTTAAACATTTCAACTTATACTTATACTATTCTATTTTTTTTTTACTGTGATTCATCCCATCTGTCTTGAATCTCATGGACCTTTTTAGTGGGTTCAGCATAACGAATTGTGCAGGCAAACTTACTTAAAATTCCAGTCCGCATTCAGTGGTATTTCTTGCTGGAGGCACGCTCGATTCAATCGGAATGCGAAAAGAAGAGACAAAAGACAAATAAGAGACAAATAATGTCAGAAAAACAAAAGAAAAGAGAACGAGGAAGCATTAATGTGTCTCCGGGGAACTTAGGAATGTTAAGTGGCACAGTTTGACCTTTGGAGACGAGAAGGAGGGATAAAGAAATCTCTAAATCAAGCTCACAGCAGCTCAATTAAGATTCTATAGGTTCCCCCAAAAGTTCCCCGAAGATACCAGATGTGTCCTGCTGAATTTGATGGACGTGTTTAAAATGATGCACATCTAGAGTTTTCCATTTGATGGAATGGTGCGGCCATGAACATTTTGGATATAAATATTTCTCTCAGTATGAGAGTCATTAAGTGTATTGTTCTATTTTCAAAGCTCCTGAAAACATATTTTCTCAATCAGCTTCTTAGTATGAATGATGAGGTGCTACGTAAACCCATTTTGTGCCAAAGTTTGATCAGTCTGGGTTATTTCAGATGAGAGAGGGCTTTCTCCCCGTGCAAAATTATTCAAAATCAAAATGTGATGACAGTTGTGGGATTGTTTTCCACCGTCCATCAAATCTGATCACATCACACCCACACAGTCCTGATGAAGCAGAGTAGCTGAGCAACTTGTGATTTTTTTAGGTTGTCTTTTTTAAAGCTAGAGTGAAGATAATTGCATCAAATTAAGCCATTTTCAAAGGGGTCCCTTGACCTCTGACCTCAAGATATGTGAATAAAATTGGTTCTATGGGTACCCACGAGTCTCCCCTTTACAGACATGCCCACTTTATGATAATCACATGCAGTTTTGAAGTCATAGTCACATCAGCACACTGTTGGGCTGCAGTTTGCCATGTTATGATTTGAGCATATTTTTTATGCTAAACGCAGTACCTGTGAGGGTTTCTGGACAATATTTGTCATTGTTTTGTGTTGTTAATTGATTTCCAGTAATAAATATATACATACATTTTCATAAAGCAAGCATATTTGCCCACTCCCATGTTGATAAGAGTATTAAATACTTGATAAAGCTCCCTTTAAGGTACATTTTGAACAGATAAAAAATGTGGGATTAATCGTGCTTAACTATGGACAGTCATTTGATTAATCCCAATTAAATATTTTAATCGATAAAGCTCCCTTTAAGGTACATTTTGAACAAATAAAAAATGTGTGATTTATTTGCGGTTAATCGCGATTAAATATATGAATCGATTGACAGCCCTACTAATTATGTTAAATAATAAATAGATTATTATAATTGTTTTCAACTCTAAGAATTAAAAGTTACTCAGGAAATTGTGTTGAATAATTATGTTCAAGAATCCAACTTCTGAGAGTTGTTCTCATCTGTTTTCAGTGGATGAGGCAATAACTCCAGTCCCTCCTCCAAGGTCTATTAATAAATCAGCCAAACCTGGACAGGCTCAGGTAACACTTTCTCTGTCTTTTTCTTAAACTGTAACTGAGCACTTTACTTTCACCTGGAGAAAAACAGTCTGATAGTCTTTATTTACTGTACGTGTCAGCCTTGTGATACTTACCGTTAGTTTCATGTTTTTCTTGTCCAGGATGAAGACACAAAGACAGGAATCACTAATAATACAGGTGGGTACCACCCTGAAGGCAATACTCTAACATTATAAATATTGATTCAAGTTATTTTTATATTATATATTATTGTCATTGTCTTTTCTTTTTCTTTTCTCTCTTTTACACTTTGATTTGTCTTGTTTGTGTGTGTGTGTGTGTGTGTGTGTGCAGAGTTGCAGAGTACAGCTGAGACCCAGCCTCTCAAACAGGAAGAGGAAACAATGGTCAGTTATGTGTTCCTCACTTTCCTCTTTTTCTTTTCTCTACTTCTTCTTTTCTTTATCTTTGACTCTCCCTCTCATATCAAATGAACATAATTACTGTAACATGACTGATGGCTGCAAAAAAGAATGAATCATATTTACCTTGTTTAAAAGTTGTTCAATTCATTTCCATGATTCTGGCTGTTCTCTAATCTTTTGACCCTCTTCTTCTACTTGTTTTCTCGTTTCCCCGACTCCCTCTCTACTTTGATTTCCTTTCCCTCATTTTCCTGCCATTGTCTTGTGTATGTTCATGTGATTGTGTGTGTGTTTGCACGTATGCGTGTGTGTGTGTGTGTGTGTGTGATGGTGCTTGTGGTCAGTGTCTGCAGGACACCAGTCAGTATGTGCTGAGTGAGCTGGCAGCGCTGGAGACGGAGCAGAAGCACATCGACAGCAGAGCCGCTGTGGTGGAGAGACGACTGCGAAGCCTCATGGAAACAGGTGAGTCACACATCAGCAAGGAATAAACAGGAAGTACGTAGGCAGCAGGAGAGAATGGTGTAGGTTTTCTACCAATAAACCATCCAGTTGTATGCAAACTGCCAGTGTTGGGGAAGCTACTTTTAATGATGATTCACACTGTAAGAAGTTGAACTAAAGCAAAGTTACTCTAGAGAGAAAGCCAGTTTGGTTGACTAAAGCAAAAGTAAACTGACAATGTACATGTGATACAAAATTATAAGAAAATATAATACAAAAAAGTCACCTGCCAGCAAAACTGCCACTCTCATTTCAAAAAGTGCCCATTTGTTCACAGGTTATACATACAGTAAACAAAAAAAATTAAGTACCCCACTAAAGAAATATTTAACTTTCACCTTTTAAGACCATTTGACTGACTTTAGCACTGGTCTAAAAAAATGGACCTGTTGTCTCTAGGCCCTGACATACCAAGCCGACAGTCAGCTGTCGGACAGTTTAGGGCCGTCGGTGAGCGTCTGTTGGTCTAGTTTTTGCAGTGTGTCCTGCACCGTCGGCTCTACTCTACCCGTGTCTGAGGCTTTTTTGTCCGATTCAGCATATTGATCAGCATGTTCATGTTTCTACAGGAAGCGACCGTGATGAAGAGGAGAGACTGATCCAGGAGTGGTTCACTCTGGTGAACAAGAAGAACGCTCTGATACGCAGACAGGACAACCTGGAGCTACTGTAAGACCTCATAATATACATATAGTATACACACATGTATGTACACATACAGTATACACACTTCCTTTTATTTGTTTGTTTATTTTCTACAGACAAGAGGAGCAGGACCTGGAGAGGAGGTTTGAGCTTCTGAACAGGGAACTTCGGGTGATGATGGCCATAGAAGGTTAGTAACCAACAGAGGTGGAAGAAGAATTCAGATCATTTACTTAAAGAACCAGTGTGTAACAATTAGGGGGGATGTATTGGCAGAATTGGAATATAATATTGATAAGTATGTTTTCTTTAGTTTACAGCCACCTGAAAATAAGAATCATTGTGTTTTCGTTAGCTTAAAATGAGCCCTTTATCTCTACATATCGAGACATTACTCGCTGCCGTCGCTGCCGCTCTCTCTCTCTCTCTTGCTTCACCACTCACTCAAGTGTAAAGTAGCATAAAACAGAAAAACCTCAAGTTAAACACAAGTCAATCAATATTTGTATAGCATCTTTCATATATGTTTATGCAATTCAAAGTGATTTACAGATGACTGACAAGCTGATGAATAAAATCAATGGTGTAAAAATTAGCCATCCTATCTACTGTTTGCCACCAGCTCCGGAAGAATAGCTGGATGTTAAGTCTCTTGCTCAGCAGCACTTTATTATTCAGTAAAGGTGAATGACTGTAAATTTTCGGTTAATGCAAGAATAAGTAAATTAGAAAAAGGCGAATTGTACATGATCACGCGAACCGTTACATAATGTTCTGCTGTTTGTTCCGCAGACTGGCAGAAGTCGTCCACTCAGCAGCAGAGGGAGCAGCTGCTCCTCCAAGAGCTGGTGTCTTTGGTCAACCAGCGGGACGAGATCATCAGAGACATCGACGCCAAGGAGAGAGGGTGAGTTTGTGTGAAAAAGACAAGTCGGAGAGAGATAGAAAATTCTTAAAATAAAAGAGAAAGCATTAAAACTTTCACTTTATATGTTTCAATTTTTGTCAGGTGGATTGTCTATGTTGTATTTTCATTATGTTGTTACTCTGTACACACGACATCTATTGCACGTCTGTCCATCCTGGAAGAGGGATCCCTCTTCTGTTGCTTCTCTTTCATTTTTTCCCTGTTAAAAGATTTTTTGGGGGGAGTTTTTCCTCAACCGATGAGAGGGTCGTACATCACATTTGTGATTTGTGATATTGGGCTATACAAATCAAATTTACTTGACTTGAAAAGTAAAAAAAACAGATTAATGGTGCTTGGAAAAATGTAGTTATATGATATATATTATTTTTATTCCTTATTTGCAAGCAAATCATTGATACAGGTGTGGGTATAGATGGCCAAGAGTTAATGTCATATGCACTATGCTGTAATATGTGGTTGTGTGTTTACAGGGCGATGGAGGAGGACGAGCGTCTAGAGCGCGGTCTGGAGATGAGGAGGCGAAAATACAGCAACAAAGACAAATGTGTCCTACAGTGAGAAGAGAGGTCACACACACACACACAAACAGCTTTTACTACTGCAACCCCGAAGTCACGAAAGATGATCTTTCAGGGCTTTTGGGGCTCAATATTTCCCTGTTTTTAGTGCCTTTATTTTCCCACAGAACTGTTAAAGCCCATTATGTGGGAAGACAAGATACGGGCTGCAAAAATGAAAATGAAAAATATGTTTGTGTCAATTTCAGTCTGTCTTAAGTATTATTTTAATTCTGTTTGCATATTTTTATTTATTGAAATGGTGTGTCAGATTGTTGTTCATCTATTGCACATGTTTTGTGTGTTTTCATCTGTGAGTTTGTTCAGTATTTGATCACTGGCTTTTCTTCTTTTTTTGTTATAAAGAAAAGGTTCCCCATTGTCATGATCGGGCTTGTCAGAATCTGTGCCTTGCTGTTTCTGGTGATATTCGTCTTACATTTCTATTTCAGTCATTTCCACCCTGAAAGTGAAAAAACATTTGATTGCAACATGCCAACATGACATGTTAGATATAAAATAATATGATAAGTCATGAGCTGGACTCAAACTCACAATATTGAGAGTACAGGATACAAGTTTTTAACTTAACCCCCCAGTATCACATTTTTATAAACCCTAAAAGCATTTCCACTCATTGCAATATTGTTTTCTTTTCTTAGATGTTCTTCATATTAAGGAGTTACGAAACCTTGTATGCACACAGACCCTGAATGCCTTAAACCACCCATATATTTACGTGTATGGTTGTGATGTTCATGCCTGCTTGATTCACAGGAATGAACCTGTGTTTCTTGGACTACTGTATGCATGCTGTTTGAGGTGTGCTGATAAAGCGGTACACTGCTTCACATCACTACTGTAATACCCATCACACACTGTATACCTGAAGTTGCTGTCTATATTTATGAGGTGAAGATATGATGAATGATATTGGTAAATATGTTGAAGAAACATAAATACTGGTTGGTTGCTTATACTTTGGATTTGTTGTTGGGTTTTTTTAGCTTTGGACACAACATGAACCTGTGAAATATCAATCTATCAATCAATCAAACTTTATTTGTATAGCACCTTTCATACAGGTTAGTGCAGTTCAAAGTGCTTCACAGATGACTGACAAGCAAACATAAGACAGAACAAGTGTGAACAGTGAAAACAACAAAAACAATTTAACATTGTGATAATTTGAGACCAACGCACACGAGATAATAAATTATAAATATGTAATAAATATGATTAAAAGCTATAATAACAGAAATAGTTGTAAAATAGTGGTAAGTAAAAACTATATTAATAAAATAACAATAAAATAGAATAATATTATACAAATTAAATACAATGAAATAAATGATTAATAAAATAACAATAAAATAGAATACAATTTTATAGTTTAAATACAATAAAATAGGTGATTAATAAATAATAATACAATTATTTTACAGTTTAAATATAATAAAATAGGTGATTAATAAAATAACAATAAAATGTTAAAATGTTACAACTTATACAATAAAAATAGGTGATTAATAAAATATAACATTTAACAACTTAAATACAATAAAATAAGTTAATAAAATAATGCTTGCTTGTACTGTAGTTTATATCTGTTAAGTGAATCATTACAGTGTGTGTGCCATGTGTCTCCTCCCAGTAGAGTATTAGAGCTAATCAGCTTGACTCTGCAGCTCACATCTCCACCTCACTGGGATGTGCTAATCTGAAATGACTGACAGACAGAACCGACCCGGTGTGCTCGCTGTAGCTCACCTGAGGAACCTCCTGAAGCTCTGATAGCAATCCCTCAGTTCTGTCACGGTGGAACCAGAACGTGGTCCTATAATGGTGGTGAAGCAGCACGCCCATACCAGGTGTTGGGTGAGTGTGCTGAGCTGCCTCCTGCTCGCCTGCCTGTACGTTGGCAGTTTGTACGTCTGGAGAAGCAGCTTACCCAGGTACACAACTCACCAGCACACCTGTGACGGTGCTGTTACACTGCACTATTAAACTGTTTCTGTGTGTGTGTGTGTGTGTGTGCGTGTGTGTGTGTGTGTGTGTGTGTGTGTGTGTGTGTGTGTGTGTGTGTGTGTGTGTGTGTGTGTGTGTGTGCGCAGGGACCATCCCAGTGTGATAAAGCGTCGCTGTGCCAGTGTGCTGCTGGTCGCTGCTCTGTCACCTGTAGTGGTGAAGGCCTGGATGCACTGGGCTGATGTCAGGGTGAGTACACATGAACAAATCGACCTCACTACAACAGTTTCAACAAAAACTAAACAATATAGCATTCATTATTCAAAATAATGCAACACAAGTACAGTAGAGCCAGAGGCAGGTAGGAGGTCAAAGGTCAGTGTCAATCAAGCTGACAGGGATTCAGTGTCTTTCTCATACTGAACCCTGACCGTTCAGGTGAAGGACGGCGTCCTCACTCCTGGGGGCATATTCACTGTATACATAAGGTGTTTTGTGAGGTTAAACCCACGGTCACACTGGCTTAACTTTATAATCACTTTAGGGTACAAACTATGCTTATAAAGCTACTTTGTGCTCCTCCAGGTGGATGCGTCTGTGTGGGAGTTGATGGGAGTTCGTTTGGAAGGTGTGGTTCCTGCAGCCGTACTGCCACTCCTGCTAACCATGGTGCGTCAGAGAGTCTCAAATCAGATTAAAGCTTGAAGAAAAATATGTTTCTGTCCCACATATTGACCATATTTTCTTTGATTTACAAGAATTAGACTATATTTAACTTGAGCAGATGATTGTCACAGTTGATATCATAATATCAATGGATAGAAAAGACCAGAAAATAAGCCAATTAAACAACATTCACTTTTCAATACTAACTTTTACTACCATATTTGTCTTAACCCGCTTCACATTAAGTCAACCTATGAAGCTATAGGGTTAAGTTGCTCTCTGGATCCCGTTTCCCTCTTTAAACATTTTATTTATGCTGCGCTAAAGCAGTTTTGACATTTCAGAGGTTCAATTTCCATTCCCAATATGATACAGGATGGCTTTACAACCTCCATGAAATCCCTGTGTGCATGTTTAAACCACGTGTTGAAAATGTGTTCTCTCCTTTTATCTTTTTTTATATACTTCCACTTGCTGTAATAAACAATTAATTGAATCGTAAACATCAGGTGTTTTATCTCGGCCCCCTGATTCATTCTGCGATGGACAACCCTGAAGGCTTCACCGGGGAACTGCTGTCTGCAGTAGGTGAGTTCAACTTTGTGTCTGTTGAATGTTATGTCGCAGCTGGAGAGTTTTACATGTGTGATTGCATGCATATGATGTATTATGTCATCATAAGACTTTTATTTTCCCAGATGTTCAGTCGTGGAGGTTGTGTGTGGGAGATGTAGTGTGGCTCAGGAACCAGGTGGTGGCACCAGTGACGGAGGAGCTGGTGTTCAGAGGGGCCATGCTGCCCATGCTGATCCCCTGCACGGGACCCACAGCTGCCGTCTTCATGGCTCCGCTGTTCTTCGGTGTTGGTATGGCAACCTCATTTTCAGGCTGTAAAACAACATATTTTCATGTTACCAAGGGCTACATTATTTTTTTATTTTCACCACAATTCATAGCTACTGTATGTGTCATTCTAGCCCATTTCCATCACATCATAGAGCAACGGCGCCTCCGCAAGGACAGTATGAGTGTCATCCTCTTGGTGTCAGGTCAGTTGGCTTACAAAACTCTCTTCTAAAACTAATAATGCAAGCAAATTAAAGGAACAATGTAACAATTAGGGGGACCTATTGGCAGAGATGTCATATAAGTATGTTTTCTTTAAAGTATAATCACCTGAATATAAGAATTGTGTTTAAATGAGCCATTTATATCTACATACAACACGTTCTCATCCCAACTCGTTACATACCGCCGCTTTGTCACACCCCTTGGCGTCACGTTATGGATTAGCCAACAAAACCACTATAGTTATGTTTAGGAAAGAAAGACATGGTTGGGCTTCACACTACTACGTTTGTACAGTGAAAATGGCACTGAAACGAACAGCTGATTGTAACGTGAAAGTGAAACTTAACGCACGGGACACGAACAGCTAATTGGTCTCCTGAATGAAAGCCTTGTGTTTGTTGGATTTTGCCGATGAAAAACTGTCATGGCCATTTTCAAAGGGGTCCCTTGACCTCTGACCTCAAGATATGTGAATGAAAATGGGTTCTATGGGTACCCACGAGTCTCCCCTTTACAGACATGCCCACTTTATGATAATCACATGCAGTTTGGGGAAAGTCATAGTCAAGTCAGCACACTGACACACTGACAGCTGTTGTTGCCTGTTGGGCTGCAGTTTGCCATGTAATGATTTGAGCATACTTTTTATGCTTAATGCAGTACCTGTGAGGGTTTCTGGACAATATTTGTCATTGTTTTGTAATGTTAATTGATTTCCAATAATAAATATATACATATATTTGAATAAAGCAAGCATATTTTCCCACTCCCATGTTGATAAGAGTATTAAATACTTGACAAATCTCCCTTTAAGGTACATTTTGAACAGATAAAAAAATGTGGGATTAATCGTGATTAACTATGGACAGTCATTTGATTAATCCCAATTAAATATTTTAATAAATTGACAATATTTGTGTCTTCTTGGGACTGATATATGGGTATTCATCACATGAATTAACTTTTGGTCATCAATTTGACTCACAAAAATCCTGTGCTGTTCTGTTGTAGGTATGCAGTTCTTGTACACGACTGTGTTCGGTGCCTTCACTGCCTTCATATTCATGAAAACTGGTGAGAGATAAACAGCACATTAATTTTCTAACATACTTAACTACAGCACACACCCCATTCAACCTGTAATGTCTTTAATAGGTCATGTTGTGGGTCCAGTTTTGTGCCATTCGTTCTGTAACAGTCAGGGCCTGCCTGACATCAACTCCGCCCTGCAACACCCTCAACGATCAGCTCTACTCTTCTCGTATCTAATGGGGTTGCTTCTGTTTCTGGTGCTACTCTTCCCGCTGACAGACCCCTTCTTCTATGGTGCCATTCCCATCTGCAGCCTGGTTGCTCCTGCAGCGTCTGCATGCTAGATTAAATTACATTAAATATAGTCCTGCTCTTAAAACATTTTTTTTTTTTTTTTTTACGATGGATTTCATTTTATGTTGGGTTTTCAAATAAAAAAGTTATTTTATATAAAGTGTGTGTGTGGGTGGATGTGAGCATGAGAAGAGAACGATTCTAGCACGTCAGACATTTCCTGCATGGCTGAAAATATTTCCTACTGTATTGAAACACAACACCAGTACAACTCTCACTGGCGGAGAGGGAGAGAAAGTGTGTGTGTGGCAGAGAAAAACAGATGAACTGTGAAAGTGAATGAGTGAGAAGGGACGGCGGCGGAGGAGACAGCAGTAGAGAAAGACACATATGCAGACGATGAGAGGCAGTCAGACAGAATCACAGAAACCAGAGGCCAACAAAAGTGGAGAGAAACAGCTATGTAAAGTCACATTGTTAGGACAAATAAGGCTATGAAAGACAGGCTTGTGAGAAAAAACTGTTACAGCCAGAAGCAACACGGGCAATGCCAGCAGACATTCAGAGAAAAGAGAAAAATAAAGGAGAACAGAAGAGGAAAGATGGAGGGGGAGGATGGAGGAAACGTTAGTGATTCCCCGAGGAAATTGAGAATGTGGAGTAGCAGAGTTGAGAAGAGGGTTGGGACTGAGAGGTGAAAGGCCGTGTCTGACAATTAAGATTAATGAGACAGACTGATGAGATCATTATAAAAACTTTGTATACAACCCAAACCAGGGAAGACATTCCCATACACAGCTCCAGACTATAGTTATGCATATTTCATTTCACTTAATTGCCCTGAGTTTGATGCACCCAAACACTTTGCATCGTTTTAGGTCTGGTCTCAATATCTTTTACATTTTGTTGGTTTTTAGAGTTTTTCATTTCAGCTGGGTTTTGTATAGTAGGAATAACAGAATAAATGAGTAGTTAGAGTGTAATGAAATGCTGAATGACTTTAAAACAGCAGTTATTTCTTTTTTAATGAAGACGTCTTTGTTTCCCTGGCACAAAAAAGAAATAGATAACAAAAACATCAGCATCGGTTATCAGCCAAATTGCTTTTTTTAAACATTGTTATCGGTATCGTCCGAGAATTTCACAATCGGTGCATCCCTAATAGAAGTCTATGAGAAAATGAGCCTACTTCTCACTTGATTTATTACCTCAGTAAACATTGTAAACATGAGTTTATGGTCTCATTCTAGTTTCAAGTCTTCTTCAATACAGCATGATGTTCATTTTGTAAATGACGGTCCCATTTAGAGTCAAATAGACCATAAAGCAGGGGATGCTTTAGGGCAGGGGTTCTCAACCTTTTGTAACTCGAGGCCCACTTCCGATTGTTGAAACATTTCCAAGGACCACCTTCCCAAATAAATGAAAAACTAGGCTATAAATGTGTGTTCTATGCCACTGTCAGGTGTAATGACCCACATAGATATTCAGCTTACCCTCACCCATCACTGCCTGCCATTATGAATCCAAAGTTTTAAGGGTCATATTTCCTTGCCACACACTTTTACTGGTTTCAAAAATTGCTTGATTTTGTGTCACTGCATCTGTGACATATATGTCTGTAAAGAGGAGACTCGTGGGTACCCATAGAACCTAATTTCATTCACACAACTTGAGGTCAGAGGTCAGGGGACCCTTTTGAAAATGGCCATAGCAGCTTTTCCTCGCCAAAATTTTGCATAATTTTGGAGCGTTATTTAGCCTGCCACGGCCCAGTGGTTGACAATAGCTGCTTTAGGGCGTGGCTCCCTTGTGATCGACAGGTCGCTACCACGCCGTTGTGGTAGTTGTCCATTTAACTCTTTCACAGTGTGTTTTCAGTTCATGAAAGTTAATTAGAACCTTTTTGGTCACCTAAAAATTATCCTATTCAGCATTCGGTTGTACTTAGTTCCACCCTCTCGTGTCACTTCTGGTTGCAAAAAACCAAGATGGCGACGGCCAAAATGACGAATTCGAGGCTTCAAAACAGCAGTCCACAAACAAATGGGTGACGTCACAGTGACTACATCCACCTCTTATACAGTATACAGTCTGTGTTTCCAACATAGTTGGACAGCACGTTGTACGAACTAGTTCATTTCTAGCATAACCCAGCCGATCAATTGCTAGGCAACCAGTTGAGACTCCAGGAGTCAGACATAACATGCTAATTAGTGAACTTTAGAAGTGCTATTGGGCAGATTGTGTTACCTTTGGACAGAGCCAGGCTTGCTGTTTACCCGTCTTTACAGTATGCTAAGCCATCTGGAGTGTGTTGTGTGTTTGAGCTGCGAGTGTGTAACAGCACCAGCTCCCCATTACTTCTATACCGGTCTGGTCCCAAACTGCAGGTTTATCTTCTGTTCGTTGCTGTGAAATGTTGGAAAGGTTTAAAAGGAACAAGGAGGTGTTTTTCAAATCTTTATTTATTCAAAGATGGACTGCTGACTTCCCATCATGCTCCATCTCTCCTACGCTTTCATACATTTCAGTCCAGTCACAACTTGGTGTTTCTCCAGTACAACTAAGTCTTCAGCTGCTGGCTGTTGAGAGTTTGGGGATTTGGGGGACTTTGCTGCTCTGGATCAAGCTTGACAGCCGTTTTTGCAAAAAGCAACTGTATTACAGTACCTATTTACCCTCCCCTGTGTTTTTCCCGGAGAATTACACTGAGATTAAGTGTAACAACCTCCGGTTTGGCAGCCATGTGAAAGGACGACAGCAGAAATAATAGAGCTCAAAGACAAACAGGCTGTTATTTGACTTTCCTGCACATAATTGGTCTGCAGGAGATTTTGGCATTGTGGTTGGTAGTGATTTACCTTCTCCTGCTGATGCTGAGTCTTGCAGTTTACTGTTTTTCTGCACTTTCTTTGAGAATGGCTTTTTTTTGTCTTTGTGAGGCACACGGTTAAGATTGAGGTCAGGTTACGTGAGGGATTACGTGGGGTGCAAAATGTTGAGTTTCAACAGGAGAAGACCTGAGAGAATAGGAGGAAACAAAGAGTGCAAAGAGGAGTCAGACATGCGACGGGTTTACTCAAAGGACATCCGACGTCTGTCTGTCTGTCTGTCTGTCTGCCTGTGTTGCTCTGAGCCTTTGTGTCTCGTCCCTTTCTTGTGGCTTCGTCATCCTTTCTCCCCACTGTTAATGCATTTACCATTACACACACACAAAGAAATGGCTCCGTCTCTGGAGAAATATGACTGCATCATGAAAGACACTACAAAGAAGTGTGAGATGTCTGTGTGTACGTGTCTATGGAAAAGCTGAGTCTATCATCTGGAAAAGGAATACTGCTCTCCCAGTGCTCTCTCCATCTCTCTTTCTGCCTCTCAGCAGTTTTTTCAGTTTTCTGGTGTTTTTTATCAGAGTTTCTGTTTATCTGAGGTTCCCTTTTACATTTGTGATTGCAGTCCAGACGATCGTGCATTTGTGTCACCCAAGCCTTTTGCAGCTAAAAAATGCATTTGGACAGATAGAGCTCGGTCACTGCAGTTTCCATCAGCGGCCATGTCTGTTTTAAACTTGCCATATGACTCCTAACTGGAAATTCAGAAGCAGCTGTTCAATGATATTCACTTTTTCCATTCTCCATTTTTTTTTTTTTTGCCAGTTTAAAGAATGCGAGAATACTTGTAAATGAGAATGACTTACATCTTGTTTTAAGGCAGTAAATGAAGACACAAATTAGATTTTCCAAACCCTCCCCGGTGCCCAGTTGGTTGCCAGTTCCCAATCTGAAAATCTGACATTGTTCCACTGGAGCTGCTGTGTTTTTACTGGGCAGCTCCCAGGTGTGGACATGAGTGAGACTGAGCATGAAGGAACGGGGACATGGGTGAAAAGCATGCTCAGTAAACTATTTCAAGGTTAGATAAAGGTTAATAAAGGTCACAATGTATATAGACACAGCTGCAAGCAAGGTCCCCTTACCAAATAGACGTTTATTCAAGTGTGCTATTAGTATACTTATTTTAAACATAAATAAGAGAGTATACTTTCAGTTTACTTTTTATGTACTTATCAGAGATATACTTAAGTATCCTTATTCTGACAAGTATACAGAAAAGTCTAAGTATACTTGGCTTATACTTGTACTTAATCTTTTGTTCGAGATATACTTAAGAAAAGTATAATTAAGTATTCTTGCCTTAGAGGCCTACAGAAAAGAATACTTGATAGAGTAGCCTATTAAAGTGTGTAAGAGTTTGTAAACACATGTTTTGATATGAAATTACTTCAATTCATCGTTTTTCGGATTCTCCGTTTTTTTCTTTTTTTGAATCATCACAAAACATCAAGTAAAATAGCAAAAGGAGCAAGTCTCTTTATACAGTATAACACATAAATAATTGGCTAATTACTAAGTTATGGGATAGAAAGTGTACTTTCATGAACTGAAAAATCATCTACAAGTATATAACTATCAACAGTATACCCATTCACTTGTAGTATAGTTCATAGTATAGTTGCAGTACAAAATACAACTTAGATGTAAACTAGTTGTGTTCTCAAAGTTTACTATTCATACAATTAAAGTACACTTAAAAGTATACTTTTATAAACTAAAAAGTGGGCCAATTTAGTCCCAAGAAGTATTGAAGTAGTACACTTACAAGTATACTACTAGTACATTTATATTAGTATACTTTACTTAGGTATACATCATAAAATAACTTTGAAGTATACTACTTTTTTGTACCAACTAGCATTCCTCTAAAAGTGTCTCTGAGTTCTTTTAGCTGATGGTTCATGTAACTGTAGACTTTGGCTGGCAGGGGGTTATTCCTTCTGGATCCATCTATTCGACAGCGACCCCCCTCTGCTCAGATATTTGTGGCAAGGATTTGTTGACAGTCTGGGTGTGAATGGAGAGCACATGGATGTCTGCTATGACAGATGAAACATATGGACCTTGTAGAAGAAGTGGATAAAAGTATCGTCTTTTTCCTCCACTCCACAGAAAATCACCAGGAATGCCTACTCTCCGTTATTTCACCACAAGGCCGCAGCTAATTGCTTCAGTGTGTGTGCGTGTGTGTGTGTGTGTGTGTGTGTTCATGTGTGTGTGCATGACATAAGACACCAGCGGTCGGGAAAAATGACTGGGAGAACTGACGTGTCCTGCTGTATTTGATAGGGCACGAACGGTTCAATAGGCCTGAACGGTGCAAGTCTAATACTCCGCTGACCCACGACAGCGAGGAAATACAGTTTCCTTGACATCGGTGTGGATGTCTGGTGACCTCAGCACCAGCGGCAGTCCTTTATATTCAGCCGGAAGTCAAGACAAGCCTTTACCAAAGCAGAGGCAGAGATTTGATGCTTGTAAAATAATAATACTCTTCAGACTGCTAGTCTTACAGAGCCACATGAGTTCGACAGTTTTACATCCACAAACTCTCATAAAGAAACAGAAATCTCTTTTCCATATGTGGAAAGTTTTGTGTCTTCCTGAAAATGTGCACTAGTGTTATCCCTATATTTAAATGGTGATTGCATCTCACCCCTCTCTATGGCTACGTTCACACGAGAAAGGAATTCGGTCAACATGTCACAGGAGTCACAAGATCTGCATACTGATTGGCTGCGGATCCTTTCTGGCCGCACTTTGCCGCTAAAAGTTCAACTTTTCCCAACTTTTCACCATAAAGCAGGGGATGCTTTAGGGCGTGGCTACCTCGTGATTGGCAGGTTGCCACCACGGCGTTGTCCGGACTGGGAGTTGTCCGTGTTTTCGTCTTACAACTTTAACCCTTTCACAGTGTGTTTTCAGTTCATTGAAGTTAATTATGACCTTTTTTGTCACCTGAAAATGTTTTATTCAGCGTTCAGTTGTACTTAGCTCCACCCTCTCGTGTCACTTCTGGTTGCAAAAAACCAAGATGGCGACTGCAAAAATGCCAAATTCAAGGCTTCAACACCGCAGTCCACGAACCAATTGGTGACATTACAGTGACTATACGTCCACTTCTTATGTACAGTCTGTGTTTCCAACATTGTCGAACTAGTTCTTTTCTAGCATAGCTCAGCCTTTCGTCTTCTTAAATACATGTCACATGTTCTTTGTGAGTGAAGAAAAGGGCCTAGAGTGTATATTCAAGTGTTATCAATCCGGATACCAAAGCTTTAGTGGCCACCAAAAAACATCAAATCCAGAACAGCTATTCAGCTGCTAGAAAATTTAGTTAGCGGTTGAAGTGAAATGGAGAGGGCTTTGGAGCTGGACGGTAAAGTTCAGCTGCTTGGAAGCTAGAAGAATATATCAGAGCCAGTAATGATATGTGGCAAGTGGCTAGGAGTCAAGGAGGTAGACGGTAGACTGTGACCTAGGAGGTGGGGAATCAGGAGGTCTGTATGTTCCATTAGAGGTCTTTGGGTTGGGAGATAGAGCCACTTGGAGGTACTGTAAGTAGATTAATGTTAAAGAGGGGAATTGGGAGAGCAGGACTATGGAAAGGAGAAGTTTTGTCTGCTCTATCAATTACATTTCTGGAATGTGTCTTAGGGGGCGTGGCAGTCCGAGCAGGAGGAGGTGGGGTCAACCAGATAGAATAAACAGACCGAGAGTGAGGGAGGACTGGGGGCAAAAGCTGGGGTTCTGGTGGAGAGATTGCTGACTCGGGAGCCCAGATAATGAGACTGAAAAAAGAGAAGAGGGGGAGAAGATAAGGAAAAGGAGGAGGATACAAGAAAGGGGGATGAAAGAATAACAAAGAAAGGGAGAGAGGAGAGAGGAGGATGGGGGTAGTCCAAGAAAATTAGAGGATAACAGGAAGAGGATGAGGGATGAGGAGGAGGAGGAGAAAGAGGTGGGGAACAAGACCAAAAGGCTCTTTAGGTTCTCCGGGATCCTGAGGTTTTGTTCTCCATCTAGTTCCGACGGTTGTTACATAACTGGAAAAGACTACTGAATAGTTTGAATGTATATATTATGTGTGCCAAAACCAACAGACCACAGCCAGCCGCCGCATCTGGTGTACACAAAGGGAACACAGGCTCGGACACACATGGACCGCGGCTATTAACTGATTCAACTATACACAAACAGCACCATGAGTTTTCCATCTCATCATGCTGCGTCGAGAAGCTGCATATGATAATGACATCAAGCTGCCTCAATTGTGTTGTGGCAGGTCACACTTTCCACAGAGAAGACGTGATGAGCGTTTATGTGAAGGACTATTGTTTGCGCCCGAGCACTTTTCCAATTATGTTGCAAACAATCAAGCTTGTTTGTGTGTGGTAGACCACAATTTACAGTCTCTCGCCCAGTTGTTTAAATCTGTAACATCCTCAGACTCACTGCTGATGGCTTCTATTAATATTCTTTTTTTTGTAATTAAAGTTTACAGTTTAAAACAGCTGCTAGAGTAGAACAATGAAAATAAGTAAGCAAATGAAAACCAAAAATAGCACAGTAAAAAACAGTAAGATGTGGAGAGAGGTAAACAAAATAAATAAATAAATAAGCATGTCATCAGGGTAGCATATTATCCTGTTAGGTTCCTTCCTTTATATTAGGGCTGTTAATTGATTAAAATATGTATTCACAATTGATCGCATGATTGTCCATAGTTAATCAGGATTAATCACACATTTTTTATCTGTTCAAAATGTACCTTAAAGGGGGATTGGTTAAGAATGTAATACTCTTATCAACATGGGAGTGGGCAAATATGCTTTATTCAATAGCATGTATATGTTTATTATTGGAAATCAATTAACAACACAAAGCAATGACAGATATTGTCCAGAAACCCTCACAGGTACTGCATTTAGCATAAAACAATATGCTCAAATCACAACGTGGCAAACTGCAGCCCAACAGGCAACAACAGCTGTCAGTGTGTCAGTGTGCTGACTTGACTATGATTTGCCCCAAACTGCATGTGATTATCATTAAGTGGTCATGTCTATAAAGAGGAGACTCATAGAATCCATTTTCATTCACATATCTTGAGGTCAGAGGTCAAGGGATCCCTTTGAAAATGGTCAAGCCAGTTTTTCCTCGCCAAAATTTAGCGTAAATATGGAGCAATATTTAGTCTCCTTCACGACAAGCTAGTATGACATGGTTGGCACCAATGGATTCCTTAGGTTTTCTAGTTTCATATGATGTCAGTATCTTCACTCTAGCTTTACAATTGAGCCCACTACAACCTAAATATTGCAAGTTGCATTAATGCGTTAAAGAAATTAGAATTTGCGTTAACGCGTTCTGAAATGAGTTCTACCTTTACCAGCTGCAACGTCATCACGTTAACCTTGACAGCCCTACTTTAGATACATCAGAAACTTCGACCAAACTTCATAAAACTTTCCATGGTAATTATTAGTTTACGATTAAAGCTTCAAAAGAGTCTGTCATCAATTTTCATTCAGCAAAGCCTGACTTTGTCTGGCTCTTCCAATGGCGGATAACAATCCTTGATGCGGCAATAAAGCCTGCCAGTGCAAATCCAGAATTTAGTTTAGGTATACCTGGGGGGTAGAAGAGACCGGTCTCCTTCATTTAATATTCTTTATATTCTCTAAAAAGATCATATTTTTATATCCAAACTCAGCTTTTGACTTTGCACCAGGCTCATTCATGGCGGAAGGATCATGTGACGGCAGCGGAGGTACCCCCAGTCTACGCTCCTGCTCCCCAGCTACTGAGAGGTCAGGCTGATGCACATCTGGCATTTCCTGTTTCCTCTCCTCCAGATGCCCCAGAGTGGTAGCCACACACACACACACACACACACACACACACACACTGAAGAACACTATACTCTTAGACATCCGTGCCCGTACGACATTATTGTATAACAGCATAAGAATGAACTCACTCACACACACATGTGCACAGTCCAGCAGGTATTCTTGCTCCATACTCAAATGTTTCCATTGGACTGTAAAAACTTCCAGCTGGTATGGACTCGGTAGAAAGAGAAAATGACGGGTGGTGGCGGCAGAAAAAAAGAGTAAAGAGTGGGGGAGATGAAGAAAGAATTTGTGCCCAAAGACTATATTTAGGATGATAAGGAAAGATGCCAAACATTTGTTTTGATTGGTAAAAAGTCTTGAAATTTGGTAAGGACATACTTTGAGCAAGTATCTAACATTACAACTTTGACATTTTTAGATCACATGAAAAATCACACTTTTACTGATAGTCAAAGTAAGGATTTTTTTTAAAAATTAGGAAAAATGCTAACATGTTTTTTACACTGCATATATGTGCAGATCTTTCATATAGATTACTGCAGGAATGATGCATTTTTGTAGGGCAACCAGGAAGTTAGCAGCGCCCTGGTTCCCTCGACTACAAGCCAATGACATTTCTCCATTGAGTTTTGGATTATTGCAGAAAAAAAAGCACTGTGGCAAACACATGATACTTACATGTTGTGTTCAGCAAGAAATCTTCACAAATGATCACCACTTTTCTGATTTTTGAAGTGTAAATCAAATCGCCAAAAGTAAAAAGCTAACGTTAGGCTATAAACGAACTACACCATGGTCGGCGAATGAGTCTGCGTGATGACGTTTAGAAGTCTCATTTCGCCAACTTGTTAGCAAATGCCTTTTTTAAGTCACATTAAGGCTTCAAAATTCGTGAGTGGGGTATTTATTGATGTATTTTATGTCATAGAACAAAACTTTAAAATGTCACAGACCTTATTTCAGGTATCTAACTAAAAAACCCATTAAAAAAAAACATTAACTTCCAGACGAGGGAACCGTAAGTGCGAACTCATTTCCAGCTATAGATACAGCCATTTTCTTATCATACTTAATATTTAGTATTTGGGCACATGGGATTGCTGTTCTATCCTAAAATATAGTATATAGTCTATTGCAAAAACAGTAGTCACATGTGCCCATATACTAGATATAGTAGTTTGTTCTGTTTAGTTTTATGTCTGCAACCTTGTAACAGTGCTGCTGCCTTTCTTGGCCAGGACACTCTTGAAAAAGAAAACTCACTTTTCAGAAAGGTTTGACCGATTTTGAAAATTTCTACACATTTTTTGCTTAGGCAAGCCTAGACAACACAAAGGACGTTTTAAAAAAAATCAGTTGAGTGCACAAATGGGTTTAGAGAATTAAATATAGAAACACAAAAAAAAAACAATACGAGGCTGACAGAGAACAGGAGGATCAGGCAGAAAGACAAAAGGTGGAAGAGAAATTTGAGTGGAGAAGAAGAAGAAGAAAGAAGAGAGGATCTCTGCATCTCACAGAGCTGACAAACACTTTCCACTCCTGTGGATGCTGTGCAGCGTGCACTACTTGAAGCCTGAGTGTGTGTGTTTTTATATGAGAGTGCATGAGTCTGAAGCCATAGGCATGATAGGGGGACAGAATGGTGCCGTATGGTTTTCATAACTCTCAGAGGGTTTTCAATTCTGCTACACACACACCAACCCGTCAACCCCTCCAGCCTTCCTTTATACACTCACACATTTTACCAGCCCCCTCTTCCAAAAAACACACAATTCTTTTTCCTCTACGTAGCCTCACCCCCCCTCCATCCCACCCTCCCCCATCTCTCTCTCTCTTTCTGAGGTTCAGTCAGAAAGCCAACTTTGCAGAGGCAAGAAAGCCCCGGCAGGATCAGATACAGAAGAGGCTTTTCTGTCACTGAATTTCATCACATTCATATATGGAGTAATTTATTCTGGACTCACAGATTTTGCTCCATTCCACCGGGACTATACTTGTACCTCACTGGACTTTATTTTGGACTGTACTGGACTCTTGGATTCCACTGGACTGCATTGGTTCCTATAAGTTTTATATATGATCTTGTGCTTAATTGTGGCAGCAGTGCTGACAGTTTGTTGTTGAATGATTGACCGATACTGCACTGCAGGGATATTTGTGTAAGGGTTTGGGTAAATTAAGGTAATCCAATGTCAGTTTTGGAGTTATCTGCCTCAGATTATTTTGAGTAAAAGATCAATTAAGCAAGATTATTTATTCAGATACCTTAACAGGATAGAAAAAAAGGTTCAGTTTGTTAAATTCATTAAGTGGGTGGATTTGCGTCCGATTTGTTTGAATAAGAAAATCCTTTATTAGGTTATTTATTTTGACAGTAAGGTTGGAGTACTCATTTGAATGTTGGCCTAGTTTAAACCTCATGTCTTGGTGGAGGATGCAAAAGACCATCAGTAGCTGCAGCAGTAGCAGCATGAGTCTCCTGTGTGTCCTGTGGCTGCTGACGGTCTGTCTGGCTCCTGGAAGCCAAGGCCAGAGGCTGAAGGAGACGGAGGCGGAGCAGCCAGCAGCCAAAGCTCCGCTGGCGGAGAGAGACGCGCTCTGCCACCAGGAGGGATGCTACACCGTCTTCCTCCAGAAGAGGACCTTCAGAGAGGCGGGGCGGAGCTGCCGGGAGCGAGGTGGGACCCTGGCAACGATGCATACCCTGGAGGCAGCGGGTGTGGTCCATGAGCTGCTGTCGGCCATCGAGGGGACCAGGTCGAGGCTTCGCCTCTGGATCGGGCTGCACAGACCGCCACGCCAGTGCTCATCCACCCGACCGCTCAGAGGATTCGTCTGGGTCACAGGCAAAGTCTCATCTTTTTGACATTTGACCTTTCCTAATATTGACCGTCATCACCATATCAGACATTTTATTGGACTTTAAGAACTGAGCTCAGACAAAATTGCCCCCAAACAGATTTTTTTTTACAGTTAAGCATTCAAATTCCAGTTTAAAGTTTTTGACTGTGATCTAATGAAAAAAACTGTGGGTCAGTACAACCGAGGCTAAATCTGTTAAAAAATCTTTAGTTAGTTAAAGGGGACCTATTGTGCTTTTGTGCTTTTTCCATTTTCTTTAGTGTGTTATATAGTTTTCTGTGCATGTAAAAGATCTGCAAAGTTACAAAGTCTAAAGTCCACAACAAAGGGAGATGCTCTCCCCTACAGAAACACTGCTCCTGAACTGCCGGAAACGCCTTGATTGAAGTCCTGCCTTTAACGTGGTGATGTCACCAAGTTTGGCATGCCCTCAAACAAAGCTAGCCAGAGCGGAGTTGGAGCAGAGTCCAAAGAGTTTGGTTTACCAATCACAACAGTGGGCCAGCTGACCAATCAGAGCAGACTGGGGGGTTTTCAGAAGGGGGCAGGAGTTCAAACAGAGCATTTCAGACAGAGGGTGAAAAGAGGTGCTGCAACACAGCCGGTATGAGAAAAATAAAGCGTTTTTTTTTTACTTTAAAGCATGTAAACATGTTCTAGTAGAAACCCAAAATACAAGTATGAACCTGAAAATAAGCATGATAGGTCTTCTTTAATCAGCAACTTGATTAAATACCCAACATGTACAAAGTTAAATTAACTAATGCTAGATTTAGGCTTTTTTTTTTTACAATAAAGCAATATATGGACCTATGTTGATACAACAATAGACTAAACTTGATTCAGCATTTACAACCATTAGGCCTACTTCAATATTACTACTCTCACACACAGATATCAGTTGTATCTAGAGCCTAGGAATAGATGATGCTGGCCCCCAACCCTATAACTTCTCCGCCAGCCTCCAAACCTCTGCACTGACTGGTTATTACATTAGCTACTTTTGTTTCACAGAGACGGCGCTGGCGCGACAGAGGAAGTTGAATCCCCTTTTGACCTCACTGCTGCTACCCCTTATCCTGATTTAGTCATTACAGAAACCTCACCCTCTAAAAGCCAGATTGTTTTTTTTAATCACTCAAAGTGTCTGCCTTGATCTGGAGTTAGAGCAGGCATTACATTTTAAAGAGTTATGTGGCAGGCTTAGTTGTTGCTTTTTTCATTTGCCATGATTTAAAGGGTTGGTTTGCCAAAATTACAAAAAAACATGTTTTCTCTTTTATCCATGTTGGTATCTATAATTAGCAATGCGGATAGTTTTGGTTTTATTTAACTATTGATGTACAGATTTCTTCCTGCGCCTCAATACAATAAATGTGAATGTTTGTGGTGCTCACGGCATTGAAAAAATATGTTAATAAAAGGGCAACTCATCTGTAAAACTACAACCCAAATATTCTAATGTGGTAAAACCAGCTTTGTATTGAGTTTTATCCAGGCAAACAGGCACCACTTAAGTTTTATTGCAACAAAAGTATGGCAGAAAATATCTGAACTTGGCGACTCCTAGTGGTGATATTAAAAAATACACTGTGGCAGACAGTAATGCAGTAATAACCCCCCACCCCTCACTGAGCCAACCCAGAAAAAAATTACAATGAATGGGGTGACATCAACGCATACACTGCACTCGTTTTTTTTGTCATAAATTCACATAAAAAATTCTACACATGGCAGCTTTAAAACACTTTAAATGTGTCATGTAGATCTAAAAAAAAATTATTTCTAGTTTTTTACTGACCTGGTCCATGTCTTTATTTTCCAACAGGAGACCAGGATGGCCAGTTCACCAACTGGCTCCGCGAAGACACCCCTGGGACTTGTGCGGTCCCTCGCTGTGTCGCCATGACCGTCCACACTTCCGAGAGCGGGCGTGAGAGCAGCGACAATTTCCGGTGGGTCGACGGCTCCTGCGCGTTGCCGTTGGATGGATACGTTTGCCAGTACAACTACAAAGGGATGTGTTCGCCACTGGAGGACGAGGGTAGTGGTCCGGCTGTTTACACCACGCCGTTTCACCTCGTCAGCACGCTGCTGACCCACGTGCCCTACGGGTCTGTAGCGGCTCTACCGTGCCCCGCAGACGGCCCAGACCCTGCTGAGCAGACGGTGCTGTGCATGGAGAGAGACGACGACACGGTGGGCTGGTCCAGGGACGCCCCGCTCTGCTCATCCGGCGCGGCTCCACAGAACCAGGACTGGTGTAGCGGGGACCATGGATGTGAGCAGTACTGTCAGAACACAGACACGGACTACTACTGTTACTGCTCCGAGGGCTTCATGATAGATGAGGACGGGTACAGCTGCAAGCCTGATCCCCTTAGTCAAACCGGCTCACCTGATTTACCCGCTGACTCCGCCGGCCCCACCGAAGAGCCCCACATGAAAGAGGTCTGCGTGGAGATGGGGTGTGAGTACGACTGTGTGGAGACACAGCGGGGCATCCGCTGCACGTGCCCGCCAGGTTACCAAATGGGTCCAGATGGCCGCAGATGCTCTGATGTAGACGAATGTCTGCAACAACCGTGTCCACAACTGTGTGTCAACATCCCAGGCACCTTCCACTGCACCTGCCACTCCGGGTACCAGCCAGACGATGAGGGCGAGTGCGTGGACGTCGATGAGTGCCTCGATGAGGCCAGCTGTGAAGGCCTCTGTGAAAACACAGTGGGGTCCTTCACGTGCATGTGTAACCCCGGGTACGGGTCGGGAAGCGGGGGAGAGTGCGTAGACGTAGATGAGTGTGTGGGGGAGTCGCCCTGCGAGCAGCAGTGTCTCAACTATATGGGAGGGTACCAGTGTTACTGTGACAACGGCTACGACCTGCAGTCAGATGGGCTTACCTGCCTGCTTTCACCCGATGATGAAGAGTATTCCACTCTGACCCCTGACCCCAGTGACTCCGCTCATATACCTGACTTGGATGATATCCCCTGGTCCTCCTCGTTCACCCCGGACCCAAACTTTGAAGCCGACACTAACTTTGACGTTGACTGGCTGACAAACGCACCTGAAGTACTCTCCCCTGATATGGCTCATGGGTCAGACAATCACCTGAACCAATGGGATGCCCTGTCACCAAAGCGATATCAGACAGCGCCATCCCCAACGCAAACATACAACACCGGCAATGAAATAGATAATGAGGCTGAAACTAAGAAAGAAGGTAGAGAAGCTAGTGATGGCGTGGGAGCTGAGACTGTACCATCGAAGGTGGATGGCACAGAGGATGTCAGCGGCGCGGCGGAGGCTGGGGCCGGATCTGCTGCAGGGAAACAAAAGCACGACAAGAGCTGGCTACTGGTGGCCCTGCTGGTGCCTCTGTGTGTGTTCCTCGTAGTGATGCTGGCTCTGGGGATCGTCTACTGCACCAGCTGTGCTGTGGACAAGAGTCTGAGCTTCTCAAACTGCTATCGCTGGATACTCCCCACAACACCTACCGACAGGAGGAATGGCAAAACCCAAGCATGAACCCTAAAATAAACAACACACAGATGTGTTGAAGGCCCAGATGTTTTTCTCTTGTGTATAGCAGGGCTGGTCACTACCATGTGGATATAATAGCTAACTGGCTCTACCAATACTTTCTGTTGCACACTCCTTGTAAATAATTCACTTTCTCATGTTTTTACAATTCAATAAAACCAATAAACTGATGAAATACTGTGTGGTTTGTAAGCCTATCTAGGTTATAAGTAAGGGATAATGTACAGCGAGCCAGTCATTGTTGTGAAATAAACCCTGACAGCACGATGCCGCACCCATCATCCCACTTATTACACGGCTACTTACTTAAGAAATCAAATAATTCGACAGAAAAACGGAAATCAGAACTACGCCCATAGCAACGGTCTGTTATACATAGCAACGGTCTGCTATAAAGAAATAAGAGACTAGAAAGCTGTGATTGTCCAATCAGAATCGAGTATTCAACAAAGCCGTGTAATAACAGAAATGTCTAATCAAGGGGATGAACCGGTGAAAGTGTGCATGGAAAGATTGTGTGTTTATAATTTTATGGCTCCAAGATGTGTGTAAAAACAAATTAAAGGCTTTTGTAATTTTCTTTTTCAACAACCTTCAGTGATCGGCCTGCTAACTCAAAAGCTAACAACTCCTAACATTTTCTACCCCCCTCAAGCAAGTCCTAACAATTCCTAACAAGTCCTAACCATAAGTCCTAACATTTTACCTACCAAGTCCTAACCAATAACTAGCCAATAACACACAGCAGTGGCATGTCATGTGACAAGGACAGCAACAACAACAGATACCCCTTCTCCATCTCTGACAGCGGCACACGGAGCAACAGAAGCAAAACGGTAACGTTATTCACTAGGAAATGATTGTATGCAAAATGATTAATTTTATTATTATTTATTTGCTAGCCGTGCTCGATTGAAGTTGTCGACGTACCCGTAACATAAAGTTAATTCATGTACGGCAAGTTTTAATAACTATCATAGAAACGATAGTTGCTGTGTACACACGGATTATTTTATGGACACAAAGGCAACAAGTGTCTGGGCTTATAAGATTGGGAATGTTAAGGCGTTTGTTCTAGTCGTTGTTCTGTTGTAAATCAGCTACTAGCTAGTAACAGTATGTACAGTACAGCTAAACCACTGTTCTTTATATACTGTATACTGACATGTATACATGAATGTACTGTACATATCCACCTCTCCACCATAAAGCAATCTGTTGCATTAATCAGTCAATAATTATTCCAGTTTATTTGAACTCTGCACAATTGTACTACTACAATTGTGCACTACTTATCTGACGATACTGCATTATTGTTTACAATGTACAGAAGCAGTCTAACTTACACTGTAAATACTAACGTTGTATTTAATTAAAGGGACTGTTTGTAACTTTTTACAAGTATAAATCTGCCGAGTCGGTTTCCCATGCGCGCTCGCGTGTGGCTACGCTGTTCAGACTCAGACTCCAACACAAACTACACGGAGGCACCAAAACCTCAAAGTCATGTCTAGTGAAGCCCGTCTTGCAAAACAGTGTTGGTGGCAGTCGTAGTACGCGGGGGAGACCATAGCTTTGGTCTCCAGGGCCGGAGTACTCTGCTGTACTCTGCTCCTCTGCCTGCTTGCACCGCGCTCGTTCTCGCTCCACCTCTGCACGTTCATGCGCGTCACTACACACTGCAAAAGACTTTGTAGCTCTGATAATAACTAGTGAATGTACAGTGGACGTGTGCAGAAATAAATGCAGCAGCTCCTCCAGACAAACAGAGGTTTCCCGTGTCTTGTGAAGTGATGGAGAAACGTTATTGTGTCCGACCGGGTGCTGGTGTCTCCCTCCGGCCGCGGTCAGAGACGATAAAGTTTCGAAAAGCCAACACTAGGATCAGCATTGATTCGTGGAGAGACCTTCGTCTGGTCAGCTAACATTACTGCTAAGCAGGTGAAATATAGAGTGATATTGTGGTTTTAGCTGACGTGTGTCGCCTCACTGTTTTGAACGATGCTTGTCCATGTCTATTTAGAGCGAGCCCGACGCTGACTTTCGTTGACTTAACGGCCACAGGTGTCGCTGTTAACAAGCATTTCTGATTCTTACAGTCTCTTTAAAAATAAATTCGTGAACGTAACTTAGTTTTTATTGACCTGTTATTAACACTAATTTTAAATAAGTTACCTGTAATTTGGGGTCAAAAAAGCTGACAAATTTGATGCACTTTATTTGGATTCATTTAGAAAAACTAAGTTAAGGGATATGATACTTTTTTTAAAAAAAACATTTAGACATGCGCAGATCAGTCCTCATCTACTTTGCGGTTTACGTAACTTTCTGGAACATGTCTGAACAAGTCCACGTGCAGCTGGAAGTCGCTTTAACTGCAGCGGTCATTATTATCGGCGTTACCGCGATTCTTGTCCTTGGAACACTGATTTGGTGAGTACATATTTTATTTTACCCTTGCAACCGTGTTGCTGTCCTGTTGTAATTCAGTGCCGGGTGTTATCTTGCTAGTTAGGGATAACGTTAGTCTAGCTAGCAGCTTGGCCACGAGGGTAAATGTTTAATCCACAACTAAGTTAGTTTCATAGCATTTATCAGATAAACTCAATGGAGTAACGTTATATTAAGACAGGGGTCAGCAACCTTTACTATCAAAAGAGCCATTTTAGGCCAAAAAAAAAATAAAAAAATTCTGTCTGGAGCCTCAAAACAATTGAGCATTGTGATGAGGGTAACACAGTTTATCGTCTAAGTATAATGCAGTGAGGGCCACAGTGCAAATGTACTACAGAGATTTCCAGAATAAAGTTATAATATTGCGAGAATAAAGTCATAACTTTTCAAGAAAAAAGTCGTAATATTATGAGAATAAAGTCATAACTTTAAGAGAAAAACTCATAATATTACGAGAATAAAGTCACAACTTTTAGGGAAAAAAGTAACATTACGAGAATAAAGTCATAACTTTACAAGAAAAAAGTTGTAATATCACAAGAATAAAGTCATAACTTTAAGAGAAAAAACTCATAATATTACGAGAATAAAGTCACAACTTTTGGGAAAAAAAGTAACATTACGAGAATAAAGTCATAACTATACAAGAAAAAAAGTTGTAATATCACAAGAATAAAGTCATAACTTTTCAAGAAAAAAGTAACATTACGAAAATAAAGTCATAACTTTTCAAGAAAAAAGTCGTAATATTACGAGAATAAAGTCATAACTTTATGAGAAAAAAGTAAATAACACGTAAAATTACTATTTTTATGACTTTACTAACTTTTTTCGAAGACTTTATTATCATAATATTACGACTTTATTCTCAAAATCTCTGATTTGGGTTTTTTTCTCAATGTGGCCCTAATCCGTCGTACCGTGGTACCATAGACCTACAACAATGATAAATAAAAATGAAAATGTAAACATCATTTTCAAATTTTCATTTTTAAAAATCCACAGGGAGGCACTTTGGTGGAGCTGAAGAGCCGCAGGTTCTCTGGTTGGAGGAAGGGGTGGAGGGAAGAGGAAGTGGAGGAGGAAAAGTTGCCATCTGCCGGCACAACGTTTGTTTTAGTGTCACCTTGTCACGACTTCCGGTTGTGAGACCATTTCCCCCATGTTCATTACTGTACCGGGACCATCAAAGATGATGTTGAGATGTCTCCGATTATGGAAAAGGAGTCCGACGAGGATGGGATTCGAACCCACGCGTGCAGAGCACAATGGATTAGCAGTCCATCGCCTTAACCACTCGGCCACCTCGTCTTATACCCGGTATTCCAGGTAAAGACCCTTCTTATTTGAGCTTTTTACGAACATATTACTATACGTTTTTGGTGTATGGTGTTACCGTATTATGTGCTTGTGTGTTGAGACGTTCACATATAGTGCTTTTCACGGTCAGAAAATCGGCGACGTTAAGCGCTTTGGGGAAAAGTCCGGCGCAGCTTCTTCGTGATTGGTTAGTTTTACCTATCAATCAAAATATACGAGCTGTGATTGGTCAAGGGGCGGGGCTTAGGTTGAATTAATACAGGAAGTGTACAGCGTGAGACTGCAGTTTGACGTTCGCCGGAGCTGTTAGAAGAAAATAAGGTAAGTCGAGTTGGTGTACACACATTTACACCTCTCCAGATGTATTGAATAGTAGTTAACATACGTATAAAATAGTTGTGACTGACTGTGTTTCTTACAGAAGTTGTTTTAGCGTGTTTAGATGCTCCAATCACTCAGTAACCGGCTTAGCATGCATGCTAGGAAGCTAACATTAATGTTGAGTTAGCTGTTTGCAGCAGCATGGAGACTATAACAGTGTTTACTTAACTAAATATCCAGTTTTGGTGTTGCAGTGTTGTTAGTAGGCTGACGTGTGGCTCTCAGCATACCACTTTTTGTTAAATTAGTCTATTGGTTTTCATTGAAAGTGAAAGTGTGAGTGAGAACTGTCTAATCTGATTCTGAGCTATGGTCAGTTCTCATAGACAGGGAATGAAACTAGCCCCTGCCAGATAACAGGGTAAATGTTGGCTGTGGCAGGGGGAAATTTCAGGTCACCTGTCACCAGGTCCTTCCTTCCTGCAGCTGTCAGACTCCACAACCAGCACTGCTCCCAGTAGACCACTTACACATCAAAAACTGACAATAACCTGACATTTTCAGGTGGAATTTCATTCATTCATTCATTCTCACTGTGCAATCTAATTTTCCACTTGTGCAATTTTGTTAAGTCTGTTTATTGTCAATACTGTATATATTGCTCCTATTTTTATACTTCCTTCTATTTAAATGGTTCATATTTTGTTACACTTTGTTTAGCTCTTTTTTTTTTTTTTTTACTGTGTTAGCTGATGTATCTTGTTTTTTGCACTATCCCCTTTGCTGCTGTACACTGCAAATTTCCCCACAGTGGGACTAATAAAGGAATATCTTATGTTATCTTACCATGGCAGACAGATTTTCTTTATATTAAGAAATATTATTTTTAAAAAGCAATTCTAAAGCTTAAATTAAATATATGGTAACACTTCATTTTACAGGTCCACAAATTTCATGGTAATTAGGTGATAATTAGCAAGTAACCTATTTGAAATTTCTTCGGAACGTGTTGTTAAAGCCTGGGATGTGAACAAAGGTACGAGTTTATTCAAATTACAGATATCCAATAGTAAGTTTCTGATACGAACAGCAAGTACTAATCATCCCTGAACCTTGATTCATGATAAGCCTTAGTGGTAGTCCTATTTAATATGTCAACTAATACAGTATCACGTAGATTGACTTGTAAGAAGTATGCCATAGCTAATATTCTTCATACAAAAATCATACTTTCCAAAACCAAGCTGCAGATTTTATCTTAAAATCAAGCTTACCATTTTACCAGTACATTGGTGTTACTGTTATAAAATGTGTATTTTGTGTGTTTGTACAGTACACAACCTGTTTAACCTGCATGTGTGCAAATACTTCTTAGAGCTCATGGTTATTTAAAAAGAAAATGCTGTTGTTTCTAACATGTAATTTCACTTTTATCTCTTATCTCTCTCTCTCTCTCTCTCTCTCCCTCTCTCTCCCTCTCCCTCTCCCACGCTCTACTCATCACTACCATCTGTTCTTTTGCATCTGTCTCTCCTCTCTCATTTCTTTGTCTCATCCGATTTACACTCACCTTTCCCTACGTTATCTATCGCTCTCTTCCTCATTCTTCTCTCTTTCCCCACTCCCCTTCCTCTCTCTTAATTCAGTTCCTCATCGTCAGTGTTAAACCTAAAACTAAAGATGGTGGACTCCCAGTACTACCTCCCAAATGAGATTGGCATATCTGCTCTTGACTGCGGCGAGGCCTTCCGCTTGCTTTCACCTCAGGAGAAGATGTACGCCCACTACCTGTCACGCGCCGCTTGGTACGTTACTTATCTCAGGATGTAACAAGTTAAAGTGAAGCACCATTGAAATCAAGAAATAAGACACTTCTCATACTGTTTTAAAGAATAGAAACTGAAGACTTTTGAAGAACTGAAACCATTTTCTGTCTTAGGTATGGTGGTCTGGCAGTGCTGCTGCAGACATCCCCAGAGTCGGCAGATATCTTTGTCTTGCTGCAGAGAATCTTCAGGAAGCAGACGCCTGCACAGCTGGAACAGGTCGCCACAGCAGCTGGACTCAGCTCCGAGGAGTACCAGGTACACAGTCTTCATGTCTTTGGCTGTTTCTGGTGCTGTCTTGATACACCCTTTCACCCACATACAAATGCAAACATGTGTAAAGATGTTCGTTTTGCTATACACAGAATGAAAATTATTTTTATTATATTTTTTTTCTTCCTTGATATTTAGGCATTCTTGGTGTATGCAGCTGGTCTGTATGCCAACATGGGAAACTACAAGTCTTTCGGAGACACCAAGTTCATCCCAAATCTACCCAAGGTAAAAGTTCAGTTCAGCTGCTTTCGCAGTTCTGGACACTAGGGCTGCAACTCATGATCATTTTCATTGTTGATCAATCTGTAGATTATTTCCTTGATTAATGGATTAGTTGTTTGGTCTATAAAATGAAATGATGAATTAATAATGGTGAAAAATGTCAATCAGTGTTTCCCAAAGCCCAAGACAACATCCTTAAATGTCTTGTTTTGTCCACAACTTAAAGATATTCAGTTTATTGTCATAGAGGAGTAAAGAAACCAGAAAATATTCACATTTAAGAAGCTGGAATCAAAGAATTGTCTTTTTCTTTTTCTTAAAAAAATACTCAAATCCAAATAGTTTGCGATTAATTTAATAGTTGACAACTAATCAAGTAATCATTGCAGCTCTAGTGGACACAATAATGTGAACAATCTGATACAATAGCACTATTAAATATAGTGCCAAGAATTTTCAGAGTTGAATCAACACTTGTCAAACTGCTGTGACATATTTTAAGCTTTCTGTGTGTCCACCCAGGACAAGCTGAAAGCTCTGGTGAAGGCCAGCCAGGCATTTCAGGACCAGCCCACTGAGATGGAGGCTCTGTGGGACAGCTGCTCGTGTCCCCTCTACTCCCTGGAAGACAAACAGAAACAGCTGGGGCTGGGCGACAAGGTGGGAGATTGTATCACTTAATGCAGAGTTCAGGCCAGCTTTGACTGTGAACTGTTTTGTCTGGTAATATTTAATGAAATATCAATGGTGTTGTCAGAACCGGATAGATTTGAAAAATGTTAAGAGGACATTTCTTATTCTGCATCATAAGCATTAGTAAATTGAATATTCAAGTAGCTAGTATCAAGTCAAATGGTCTGTAGTTTGGCGTCTTTAAGGCCCTGACACACCAAGCCGACGGTTGGCCAATTTTGTTGGTGAGCGTCTGTTCACCTAGTTTTTGCGGCGTGTCACGCACAGTTAGCTCTAGTCTGCTCGTGTCAATGGCTTTTCAGCCGATTCAGCACGTTGAATCGGTGGTGGAGCCCGTTGGTGAGAAAAATCACTCTGATTGGCTGTTCAGCTTAAGTGAATCAGTGCACGAGAAGAGAAGTGGAAGTGAGGAAAGCAAGCAAGCAAAGTAAAGACGACACTTGCTTTGTTTCATGTACATACTGTATCATAACAACGGCTTGTATAGAGGCAGTCCTCTGTTTTCCAGTTTCCCTTTTTGAATGACAAATACAAACTACCGCAAACCTGCTGGTAGGGAGAGTGATTTCTTCTCAAAGACTACAAAGACTTGGCTGTAGTCTTTGCGGTGTGTTCAAATGCAACTTTTTGGCCAAGTCACAGGTGATGTGAGACGACGCAACAGTCGGCCTTTGTTGCTGCTTCTTCTTTGATGTCGGTTTGGCGTGTCTAGGCATTTTGAATTGGCTGCAAACAATGCCAGTTGCTCTTAAAGAAGCCAATGAACCCTAAACTTGACCCGGCTCATGAAGTGTTTTTGCTTTTCTTTTCTTCAGGGAATTACCACCTACTTCTCAGCAAACTGCTGTCTGGAGGATGCTGAGCTGGCTCAGAAGTTTCTTGACTCAAAAGTAAGTAATGTTCTTATATTGTTGTATCCCCCGATCTTTTGTAATAACCTGCACTTTCTTTTTCTCTGTACTCCATTCTGACACCTCGTTCTTTTCTTTCTTGCACGTAATTTACGTTTTTCTTAATCTTCTTTCCCCTCTGCCCTCCATTCTGATGGTTCATCCTATGTCTTTTCTCTCTCCTCTCTGTATCTTTCAGTCTGATTTGGCTTATTTTCAGCTGTGTTCTTGTGGTTTATCTCCAGAAACTGTCGGCTTATAACACCCGTCTGTTTAAGAGAGACAACGGAGGTAAAGCCTGCTATGAGGTGCGCCTAGCCTCGGCTGTGCAGAAAGGTCAGAACTACCGTCTTACTTGAGAACCAGAATAATATTTATAAACATCCGTCAACCGTATTGCACTTGTGACAGATTTGGCATACAGAATGTAATGCGTATCACATGTTCATGTAGACTCCACGTGTTATGGTAGAGACATTCTAGCTTGTGAGCTCAAACGCATTCCCAACAAATTGATGTGGATTGATATGTTTATGTAACTAATGTTGTTAATGACGCTACACAGTCAGTCAAAGCAAATAAATGTACGCTACTGCTTCACAGACTGCGCAGTGGAGGGGGAATGCGAGTCATGCTGCGGCAGCTTCAACTTTGAAGACAAGGAGTTCACTGTGAAGAGGGGAGACTATGCTCCTCTCATGGAGAAAGTCTCTCATAACCTCCAACAAGCACAGGTGAGAGCGAGGGATACGATGCGGATTATAGTCAATGTTCAGGCTGGATTGTTTTAGCTGTGTGGAACCACAACAGGAACAAAACCACCGAAACATGAAGTTGATTGAGAGATAAAACTCAAAGAATTTGTTAGATTTGATAGCAAAAGAAGAAGAAAAATAAAAGAAAGAGGCCAAAATTTGTGGCTCAAAGGATAGAGCGGGTGGTCCTTTTAATCAACCCAAATTTACTTTATGTACCTGCATATAATAGGGGTGTAAATCACAAGTTTCATCACAGTACAAAATTATATTGATTCTTTGGACAACAATACGACATTTGCTGATATCACAAAGTCTGCCATGATACGATTTTGATTCAATTCAGGGGACTGCGATCAATATGAGATGATATCATGTGCATATTTAACACAATCAGTTATATTTATATCAACTAAAATATGATGTGACAATTTTATTACTGGGAAGTAGGGACCGCTTGGACGTAAATTGTGACACAAACGTGCCATCGGAATTTAAAAAATATATAGGCTTATATTTAGGAGGGTGATATTTATCAATGTTTTCACTTTGCATCGATGATATTGGATCGCTGATCATTGAATCGATACGTCGATCCAGATTGTTACATCCTATTATGTATATGACAATTGAAATAAAGTTTATAGAGGAGTGACTGAATGAGTTGATGATGTAAAAACAACCGTCCTGCCGCTGTTCCACTGTTAGAATGTCTTCTTCTGTTTCCAAATAATGAACACAGGCCTATGCTGCCAATGAGAACCAGAGGAAGATGCTTGAAGAGTACAGTCGCAGCTTCACCTTTGGCTCAGTTGAAGCCCATAAAGAGGGATCGCGCTACTGGATCAAAGACAAGGGACCAATTGTTGAGAGGTGAGCTCACTGAACAAGAGCAACGTCAAATTAACACAAAATGATCTCCTTACTTGTGATGTCAAATCCTGCTAACCTTAAATGTCATCTGACTTATAAAAGACAGAGGTAACACAGATATAGATTTGTTGTTGTGCTTTCTCTGGTCCAAACTTATCAATTATCTCCTAAAACTGCGGTTAAATACTACTCTCATGTAATAATCTCTGAAACCTTCTTTCTCTCTCTGCTTTTCACTCCATCTTCTCTCAGTTATATAGGTTTCATAGAGAGCTACAGAGACCCATTTGGCTCCAGAGGAGAGTTTGAAGGTAATGGTGATCAAGAGCAGTGATATTATCATCTTTATTGGCATGCAAGCTGTGATCATGGGCCTCTCGCTGGTTTTAGCGCTGTAGTACGGAGCTGAAGACTATTTGGGGGAAAATTAACATCGTGGTTGAGCTACTTTAAAACTGTTACTTAAGTAGATATGTGCAGCTCTAAACTCCAGTAGGTAGATAATGTTTCATCCTAGGATGAGTACATTTGTTGTAGAGGGACATACTGTAAAGAAGGTTCAATCCTTAGAATGAGACAATATTACACTATTTATTAAGTTAGTACTCTGCTATCAATCCTAAAATCCACAGTGAACATGTTACTATTAATATACTTACATTAAAAGAAAGGGGCTCATGTTTGAATTCAAATAACAGGAGGGTATATATCACTGTCTATTCTTCAAAGTTGGTCAGAAATTGTTTTTTTTTTTCTCTTTCTATCAATTCACTCTGTGATGTCGCCTCCTAGGTTTCATTGCGGTCGTGAACAAGGCGATGAGTGAGCGTTTTACCAAACTGGTGAGCTCAGCAGAAGTCTTGCTCCCCGAGCTGCCTTGGCCGAGGGAGTTTGAGAAGGACACTTTCCTTAAACCCGACTTCACCTCGCTGGATGTTCTCACCTTCGCCGGCAGCGGAATACCAGCCGGCATCAACATCCCCAACTGTATGTACGCTGAGACTTTACACACTATGTCAAATAACACAGTTAAAAGTTAGTTTAAGCCCCACAGTGTTATACTTAAAACAATGTTTTTGTGTGTAGATGATGACATCAGACAGTCGGAGGGCTTTAAAAACGTGTCGCTAGGCAACGTGCTGGCTGTAGCCTATGCTACACAAAAAGAAAAACTCACCTTCCTGGAGGAGGAGGACAAGGTAACTCACGCAGCTTCCTGATTCTCTTACACACCAGAGCCAATTCCCAGTTTGTACATTGTCAATTCCTTTCCTCGACTCCTCTCCTCACGTCTTAGTCCCTCCCGCGGGAGATGCGAGCGGAGGAGGCGAGGACAGAGGAGTCGAGACAACCGGCATTTAACAAAATGAGACATCTTTGTCCTGTGTGTTTGCACTAGGACGTGTTTATCAAGTGGAAGGGCCCGTCATTCGAGGTGCAGGTTGGACTTCATGAGCTGTTGGGCCATGGAAGTGGCAAGCTGTTTGTCCAGGTCAGTCAAACATATTGATTTCTCCCTGTTAAAGTGTTTAATTTAGTTGAAGAATCATCAGTGAGGAAATAAAATCTGATGTTTTGCTCCGTCTTGTTCTGCAGGACGACAAGGGCAAATTCAACTTTGACCAGAATAAGGTGACCAACCCAGAGACCGGAGAACGGGTCAGTTTGTTTGTGTGGACACCGATTTTTTTTTTGTTTTACTCAGTTGGCAAAAAGAGACGAAGTAACTGAACGTGTGAGTGTATTTTTTTGTTTGTTAGGTGTCCAGTTGGTATCAAGGCAGCGAGACGTGGGACAGTAAATTCTCCACGATTGCTTCGTCTTATGAAGAATGCCGCGCCGAGTGTGTTGGACTCTATCTGTGCCTCAAGAAGCAAGTGCTCAGGTATATAAACCCCTGATCTTCTTCCATGGTGAAGCAAAGACTGGACGCTTTAGTTATAGTCCAGAAATGTTGTTACAGCCTAGGTTATAGCCTATTACTTTGCTCAATATTAAAATAACGATTATTCAACACAATCACTCATTGACTTTGGAAACATCATGCATTTAGAAAGACAACATTGTAGCCTACATTTTAAAGATCAATCTGGGCAAAAGCGCACCGTTGTAAAGGAAAGGGGGTGCTCTGGATTTGTGACACAAGACGAAACGAGAGCGTCACTGCGAAACAGAATGTGGCACAACAATCGTTTTATGTCGATTATCTTGTTTTCATAAGCTGTAGTTGTGATTCAGTTCATTGCACAGCCTTATTATAGCCTCTAAATCCCCAAATTTCTTTAGCTGGGAGAACATTTTGTGACTTTAGGACAGTTAGGAGCCATAACAAAATCAGGAAGTCTATTTAAGTACGTCAGTAAACTTAGAAGAGGAACCCAAAGAATGCGTATATTCAGTTGGAGTTGTTTAGTTTGCTCATACCGCTCTGTACAGGGGATGCTATGTTATTATTTGTGTCACTCACACACACACCGTCTTGCACTTTATTGATGTTATTAGGTTGTTTTAGTGACAATTATTGGAATGGGGTAGTTTTTATTTCTGGTAAATGTCTGGGTGATTTGTGGCTGATGGCTGTGCGGGAGGCCAGCACGTTAACCGTTGCCTTTGTCTGTGTGTTCTAGTATTTTTGGCCACGAGGACCAGGATGCGGACGATGTGGTGTACGTCAACTGGCTCAGCATGGTCAGAGCTGGACTGTTGGGTCTGGAGTTCTACACAACTGAGAGCAAGAGCTGGAGACAGGTAATCTGTCAACTTGCTTTTCTCCATAACACGCTGTCTCTCTCACTTTTTACATGGACTTCTTTGCAGCCTGTAAAAAATGAATGATAACTTTATACATACTTTACTTTAATTTATATAGAACTTCAGAGATACATAGTTTTGGGGCGAACAGTGTTTACAAGACAAGTCAACACACAGACCATTAAGCATGTGTTTCTTACAACCTGACTGGCTCAGTTTTACGTGTCTGTGTTGTTTTATAATACAGCTTACACTAAGTCTGTCTCTGTTTATACGAGTGTCAGGAGGTGTATACAGTGAATGTGAATTGTACTCGTGTATATCTGTGCGTCTAAAGGCTCACATGCAGGCTCGTTTCGTGATCCTGCGTGTTCTGCTTGAGGCTGGGGAGGGCCTGGTGGGCCTGGAGGAAGTGACGGGACAGGACGGCAAGCCTGACGCTCGAATCACTCTGGACAGAAGCAAGATCCACACCGTGGGCAAGAACGCCATCCACAGGTTCCTCCGTAAACTGCAGGTATGGCCATGCTTTTAACCCCAGACAGCAGATCCTATATAACAACATATTGAAGAAAATACAGCAAATACTGAAAAACAACATTGTGGATTTGATCAAATAAAAACAATATACTGTAGATACATGTCAGCTTGATTGCACTAATGCACTGCTGGTGTATTATACATGTGCTTATGTGCGTGCAAGAGACGAATACAATGGGGATGCATTAAAAAAACAAAAGTACTTTATAGCACTATATGAAAAAGAAAATGTCACATGGTACCTTTTGATTTATCTATAAATCAATTGAAAAAATAATCCTCAATGATTTTGATAATTGAGTAATAATTTAAATGATTTTTAAAGCCAAACAAAAATGAATATTTGCTGGTTTTATTTGTGTTCTATTATAAAAAGTGTGTGTGTGTGTGTGTGTGTAATTTAATTATTATTATTTATTTTTTTTTACTATTTTCTTATGTTTTATAAAGTATAAGTGCAAATGCTAAAATGTTAATGTAATTAATTATTTCTCTGTATGATAACCGTGTTCCCCCACTTCTAAACCCAACATGTTGCTAACCTTATTCCACTGTTTTCGTAGGTCTTAAAGGCGACAGCAGATGTGGAAGGAGGCAGGGCTCTCTATGACGGCTACTCCACCGTCAGCGACAGCGGTCCTCACAACTTCCTGCGTCTCCGGGAGACGGTACTGCTGAGGAAGGAAGCTCGCAAGATGTTTGTCCAGGCCAACACCAGAGTCAATGGTACGTACCTGCATCTGTACCTGCTATGAGGCGTCACTAGCATTCGTCAACAACAGATCCACACATACAAACACAAACTCTCACATCAGTCTTTACGCTGCCATTTAATTTAACTGCAACAGCGACATTACTGTGGTTTACTCTGTCAGTAAAACAATGGAAGTCTATTTATCCTGTGCACAGAAGTGTAATGTGACTGTACCTTTTTAGAGTGTGGCCATTGGGAACAGTTATGAACACTGTTGCCTTGCAGCGCGTCTTACAAACCCCAGTCCTCTTAAGTTTTATTGTGCCTCCGCGCCGGCAAGAGCCGCGGCCAGATGCATTATGTTTTCGGGTTGTCCGTCCGTACAGTGTGCCTGTCCGGTCCATTCTCGTGAACGCAATATCTCAGGAACGCCTGGAGGGAATTTCTTCAAATTTGGCACAAACGTCCACTTGGACTCCAAGGATGAACTGATTTAGATTTTAGTGACTTCATGTTCGTCCCATTCTCGTGAACAAGATATCTATAGAAGATAGATTTTGGTGGTCAGAGGTCAAGGTCACTGTGACATTACGTCCGTCCCATAACTCAAGAATTAATATGCTAATGACAATTTTACACAAATGTCCAATAGGATAAAATGCAAACCATGAGGCGGTAATTCTAGTTTGAAAGACTACAGAAATAACTTCTGACTAAAAAGTGCTCAAAGAACAATGGTCTCATTTCACTCGTTTGTAAGCTCTGAAGTGGTATTAGCACTATTTCATCAATACTTGATAACTAGCTATAACTGATCAAAACTGTGACTGTGATTGTACATGCGGCGAACCGATTGTAAACACCGACAGAGTTATTTATTCAGTTTGTGTCTGACTCTGTGGTTTTTCCAGGGGACAGCATAGAGCTGATCGAATACGAAGGCAGCGCGGCAGGTTTGATCCGCTCCTTCACCGAGCGCTTCCAAGACGACGCGGAGCAGCTGGAGGCCGACCTTTTGGAGCTGTGCAAAAGAGACGCCCCCTGCTGGTGTTGATGGATGATCTGCTCCATAGGCTTCAAAAAAGTACCAACTGAAATCATTTTTTTTTATGTGAAATCAAATTGATTCTTAATGGATGTTAAAAACACACAACACTGTGCAAATGATCCTTTTTAGAAGACACTTCTGAAGAGACTAAATTAAAGTTTCATACAATACAATACAATAAAGCCATAAGACGAGAACCGATCTGCCAAAGACACCAGCCACAGTTTTTCTAGCCACGACTCAGATCCAACGTCAGGTGCTGTCTTTGATAACACGATCAAATACAAAGAAATGAGCTGATAAGACATCGTCACTCTTTCAGATGCATTTAGGACACGTAGTTTTCTAATGAGAAGTACTGAGAACTGTCCATTACACCAATGCTGCCTGACAATAAAAATGGTTCCTGGATATAAACGAAAGTGACTGTAGGCAAGATCAGAATTTGGCTTCAAATCTTCATAAAACGATCATTGTGACATGTTTTGTCCGTACTCAAAATTATGTCCATGAATTGATTTTTTACAGTCAACTTTTGGCTAAAACTGATTCCATCTTTACAGCTTGTCCATTAAGATAAATGTTTGTTCAGCCTTGGTGTTGATGATTTGACAGGTTAAGGCTGTTAACCAAAATGCAATGATGGTTTACTGTTGACTGAAAGGCAAAAATAATACTTTCTTTTGACCAGTTTGGTATAAAGAAGTCATGACTGATTACTTGACTGTATAAAATATTGCTGTGTCTGGAATGCCTAAAAAAAAAAAAAAGGCTCTACGTAAGAAAAGTGGTGTTGAATCTGCACAAATAAAATTTGTTTGATAAGATCTTAGTGGTATGTTTTTCTACCAGAACCATTAGAGAGCTGTTTGTTTAATTTTTGTGAAATTCACCCACAGTGTGAGATTTAATTTCAACATATTCTAATGAAAGTAGGACTTTTATCAAAATGGCACATGCTTAGTTGAAGTCTGAAGGTCTGTATGTTGACATGTCTGCAGAGAGGAGTTGTTAAATTCAGAAATCTCAGCTTTCACTCCACTAAATATTACAGTAGAAGGCACCTGTGGTGGTTTCCCATCAAAGGAAGCTTCAACAACTCAAAAACCTGTACAATATACTATGATTGTGGATAATTACAATTCAAGTTTTCTTCCACAAGGAACCAGAATAAGGTCTCTGCAAGAACTCCTAAATTATGGATGCCTGTAAGTTATTAACAAGATCCTATTTTATGTTTATCCGTTGTCGATCGACTCCTGCAGTGTTGAACCTGCAACCTGTTAAATCTAGCCCATGATGGGAGACTTTGGTCAATTACAGGTAATTTCAGAGAGAGAGCGATCCTATTGGCTGTGCTCCGGCTGGTGGGCGGTGCTTGGTATTTCCTCAACAGATCTCAACGTGGCTGCCGGGTCACAAACTTTCTCATTTTACAGCTAAACAGTACACTACAAGATGTTTCTGAAAACATTTGATGTGAGAAATATGCATTAGAGTAACAGAATATTGATTCATATTTGATCAGTGCTGCCTAGTTTGATCACAGGTAGCCAACTCAACAGCAGTTGTAACTGTATTACAACAATGATAATGTCTTTTTTATTTGTACCTTTGGTGCAAAAAATAAAGACCGCTAAAGTTTCATTGTGATGGACTACCTAACTCAAGAAAGTTTCAAGTCTTAAATTTCATAATTTAATTTTCAGAAAATATCACATCAAAGGAAACAAATGTCTTCCTGTCAGGTAGAAAATCTGTCAAAAATGCATTAGAAAATGGTTGCGATAAAGCACAATAAAAACTGTACACATTTTTGCAGTTAAAACATGCAAAACAACCAGTATCATCATTACAATTTTTGGTTTTGTTCAACTTATTTAATTAAAAGTTTTGCTCTATTCTAACAATCATTTCAGGGCTTAAGGCCCCTTGGGTTCTGTCACCACATCCACATTTAGTAATTGTGCACAGTGCTTCGTAATAATGTTATTCAGTTAAAGTGTTTGTTCGCTAGAGGCTCGTACCGTTGTGCCGTTTTTGGGGTAAGACAGGTGGAGTCTCTGCTGCCTCCTCGAGACTGCTGAAGGAACTGCAGCTGTCTGTGTCATTTAGAGAAGCAGCATTCATCTGTAAAACCAGACCCCTTTCCTCCTCTTCCCTCTTTGTCTGCAGTTCCTTATTTGTCTCATCTTCATCCTCCCCTGGTCTTTGCTGATCTGCTCTTATAGGAGTCGCAGGTGTGTGATAGACCTGCTCCATCAGCTGAGGGAAGGACGGGGAGGTGTAGGGAGAGAGGGAGAAGGGCATCATAGGAGAAGGAGATGGCGACTGGTAAGGTGAAAGAGAGGGCGAAGCGCAGGGCGAGTCGTACGGAGAGAGGGAAAAGGGAGCCTTGGGAGAAGCAGATGGGGAGAGGGAAGGAGAAGCACCGGGAGAGTCGTGAGGAGAGAGGGATGGAGACGCTTTGGGGAAAAGGGGAGGCGCCATAGAAGAACCAGACGGGGAGAGGTAAGGAGAGAGTGAGAGTAAATTGGAGAAATTGATCATTGGAGAGGGCTGCATGTAGTCTGAATCGTCTGGAAGATTCTCCATCGCTGCTGGGAGCTGAACTGTAGCCTCCTCTCTTCTGATTCCAGCTTGCTCCTGCGTCTCAGGCTGGAAGTGAGGAGTCGCTGACGGAGGCTGAACTTGGGCCTCCCTTGGGGTGTCCTGAACTGTGGGATCAATCTGAGCAGCTTGACCTTTACTTGGAAGGGCGACCCCCTGTAACTGTTCCTGGGCTTTACATTTTCCTTTTTTTTTGGGCATCAGCGGCGGTGGAGGCGGAGGAGCGAGCGGGGGCGAAAGCATGGTGGACGACTCCATGGAAATCCGAACCTTGAGGCTGCGTTTGAACATGCGCCGTCTGGTTAAAGGGTTCTGGGACTGCAGGAAGAGGGGGTTGATGAAGCAGAGAGCGCCCTGGCCGGAGCCACAGTCCAGCTCTACGGGGCTGCGTGTCGTGATCGGACAAAACTCGTGGAACAGGGTGGGATTGGAAGCTGACTGTTTGGTTTCTGATGTAGGTTCTGTCAAGAGATGGTTGTCTGGGCCGTACTGGGGAGCCGAACCGGGCTGAGTCTGTGGGCCGACAGCAGGTAGCGCTGGGGCTGTAGCGTCTGGCTTCTTCTCCTTGTCCTTCTCACGTGGCCCACGGACGTTTAGGTGAGAGCGCCAGAATTCTATAAAACAATATATAGATGGATTTTTTTATTATAGTGAAACAGTGATTTCCGCTTAAGTGGTCAATTTTGAGCAATTTTCACATCTTCCATTGTACAAAGATTTGCAAAAATATAAACCGATTGATGACTTTGAAACCATCTTCTAAAAAATTGTGTCATCCTAGCAGAGGTGGGACCAAGTCATTGTTTTGCAAGTCACAAGTAAGTCTCAAATCTTTGCACTCAAGTCCCCGAGTCAAGACAGACAAGTGCTCAAGTCCACACCTCTGCATGCTATCAAAGAGAATATTTCATGGCATATATATACTGTTGATTATATTATAATTCACCAGTAAAACTTAATTTCAACAAGTTTAGTCTGTCTACTCATTCATCTTTCAATGGACAAAAAAAAAATGTCAGTGCTTATGTTTGTTACCCAGCAGCTGGGAGGTTCTGATAATAATGTATGTAGTATGTGTGCAAACAAGGACTCGTGTTCACCAACCTATTCCCATGTGTGAGATGGACTCGAGCTCTTTGTGGGATGTTGCCCTTGCGATGGCTTCAGGAAGCTCCAGATTGAAGCGTAATACATCTCTAATACACAGACAATATATCATATTAGCACCAACGCTAGTTCTTGCAGATCAATACTGACTGTGACCAATGTGGGAAAAAATGGAGGAAAAACTGGTGATAACATATTGTAGAGGAAGTGAAGGTATAAGGAAAAGAAACAAAGACAACAGAAAAACAGTATGGAAAGAGATCATAAAGGAGGCACAAATAGAAAACAGACGAGGGAAAATGAGAGTAAGGAGGAAAATATTTTACCTGCTGACACAGTAGAAGGAAATGAGTCTTGGGAGATCTGGAAAGCTGATGGCTGAAGTCTCCAGAGACAGAGCTGTGGGTGAGGAGAGGAGAATTCAAAGGTGCAGGGATTTTTGGAGAGGGAGAACGGTAGTTAGACGTAGTCGTGTTTAAATACTGTGTAACACTGGAGTAGAGCTGTGTTAAAGGACCACACCAGTCATTTTTACCATTTTATAAAGCGTGCCGTGCATACGTTTTTTAATTGATTTCCTGCTTTCCAGGGACTTGCAGGGAAACCAGGAATAGCTACTTCATAATCTACAATCAGTGCCTGAATTGGACAAAAAAGGGGCCAGTACCACGTGATCATGTGTTATATTTATCTTGGTAATTTATCCCACTTCATATATATGTTTTTGCATTTCATCACATACATCAGGCCTATATATGACGTATATTTCCACAGTTTGTACATAAATGTATATTTGGTTAATAAATAGCTATGTAGCTATTGATACAAATCGAATTGTACACAGATATAATATTATATATATGCTACAATAAAACCAACTTAAAATATAACATCTGTTGGCCCACAGATTAAATTGGATAATGAGAAGGAATACGAAAGGCATTTTTAGCGCGGTTTTCGATATGCAATAAGAAGTAGGGGTACTAATGTGAACAAAAATCTGAAGTGCCAGTACTCAGTACTATACTGTGTATACTTGATAAAATGGTTGGCAATACTGTAAAGCATAGACCTACATGAGTAGGGGTCACTGAACTGAAATAAGCGCAGTAAAAAAATGTAATTGCTCTGTTTTCAGTTTTGTACCTATGGAAATCTGTTGTGTACCAAAGAAGGTAGATTCAGTCTTGAAGTGGTTGGGGTCAGACAGAGAAATCACATTTTAAAACTCATGAAAGGGTTGTCGTACTGTTGCTGGAGTGTTCTTCCCTGATGCCAAACTGCTGCACAAAGGACGGCACGCTGTCATCCGCCAAGCGGACACACAACACGTTTCTCTGGGACGTGCGAGACTTGCGCACCAGGAAGGTCTGCAGGACAACACGAGAGATTACTGAGAGAAGTATAGTAGTCAGTGTGTGTGTGTGTGTGTGTGGACACAATGGTGCACTTGTGATTTTCTTTAGTTTAAAGAGGACCTATCATGCTCATTTTCAGCTTCATACTTGTATTTTGGGTTTCTACAAGAACATGTTTACTTGCTGTAATGTTCAAAAAACACTATTTTTCTCATAGCGGCTGTGCTGCAGCGCCTCTTTTCACCCTCTCTGTCTGAAACACTCTGTTTGAGCTCTCATGAAATGTGTTTGGAGGGACTGGGAGGGAATCGGAGGAATCAAAACTCCAGGAGAACAGCAGGGAGAGAGGGGAGGGAAGTTGTTCGTGGGATGCATATTTTATCATCTTATCAGAATCAGATAATTTAGATCAAATGTAATATATCATTTATATAGTTTACAGTAGATTTTCAGTGTTTTTTTTCTGCCAGATTTGGTCGCGGCACGTGGAGAAAATAGACCAGACGGCGAAACTATTGCATACTGGTTGCGTGACAGCGTGATTCCAGAGAGAGTCACATTGGCTGCTCTTCATTTGCATAAAGTTGAGGTTGAGGTTACTTTATGCAAATCAGGGGCGTCTGTTGCGACTCACCGCCTCTGGAAACTCCCGAAAAACTTTTAAACTAATTGTTGTTGATCCAAAATAAAGACATATTCAGCAACTGCATGGCTTATTTCTCGCATAAAAATGTTTTCAGAAACACATTTCGGTGAACTGTTTTCATGATATATGAGAAGAAAGTTTCCAAACGAGCCGCCATGTTGGTTCCGGTTTGAAAGCTGGGACAACATGTCGAGTGAAAGCGTTCGTCCAATCAGGTGCCTCGTGTTGAGTGGCAAAATAAGTGCACGAAATAACACACGAAAAGGAAAAGGAAAAAGCACAAAAGCATAATAGGTCCTCTTTAAGTGTGTGTGTGGCGCTGACCCCAGGAGGCTCCCTCTGCAGTATGTGCAGTGCGGTGGCCGGGTTGATGGACAGCTGAAGCCAGACAGGAACTGTGAGCAGGAGACGGTCCAGTATGCTGACGCTTTTCAGGGAGCCCTGTCCTCTTTGATGCCCCGCGAACTTGCGCTCTGACGGCTGGGAGGGCTCCGGGAAATCATACAGCGGTTCTTCTTGTGCCATCTAAAAAAGTACACCCATGGTTATTATTGTCCTGCCACTTATCATTCACTCCCAATGTGTGCCTGCTACAGGTGGTTATTATCTCTCCCAGTGGCTCACATTCACAACAGGAAGATGGGTGGGATGCCTTCCCTTACGCAAAAAGTAGTATACTTTTGATGTATACTTAAGTACAGTTAAAGTATATTTCCCCTAAGTATAACTTATGTATTAAATATACTAATATTAGTGTACTAGTACTATACTTGTAAGTGTACTACTTCAATACTTCTTGGGAATAAATTGGCCCACTTTTTAGTTTATAAAAGTATACTTTTAAGTGTACTTTAAGTGTAAGAATAGTACACTTTGAGTATACAACTAGTTTACACCTACGTTGTATTTTGCACTATACTTCAAGGTATAAGGTATACTGTTAATTTAATAGTTATACACTTGTAGCCAACTTTTTATTTTTTATTTTATCACTTCAATTCTTGATGAATTGAAGTAAATTCATATCAAAACATCAGTTTACAAACTCTCACACTCTTTAATAGGCTACTCTATTAAAAAGTAAGCAAAACTACAAGCCAAGTATTCATTTCCGTAGGCATATAAGTCAAGAACACTTAATTATGTTTTTCTTAAGTATATCTCGATCAAAAGATTAAGCCAAGTATACTTAGACTTTTCTGTATACTTGTCAGTATAAGCCAAGTATACTTAGACTTTTCTATATACTTGTCAGTATAAGCCAAGTATACTTCGACTTTTCTGTATACTTGTCAATATAAACCAAGTATACTTCGACTTTTCTGTATAAATGTCAATATAAACCAAGTATACCTAGACTTTTCTGTATACTTGTCAGTATAAGCCAAGTATACTTAGACTTTTCTATACTTGTCAATATAAACCAAGTATACTTAGACTCTTCTGTATACTTGTCAGTATAAGCCAAGTATCCTTAGACCTTTCTGTATACTTGTTAGTATAAGTATAGTATATCTCTGATAAGTACATAAAAAGTAAACTGAAAGTATACTCCCTTATTTTAAGTTTAAAATAAGTATATTAATAGCACACTATTTGGTAAACGTTTGCACACACATCCACATACACACACCTGTGTAATAAACCTGCCTGGATTGGGACAGCAAGTCCAGACTTGGTAAAGTGCTGCAGCTCAGACAGGACTTAAATGAAATAGACACACCAACGCACACAGACGGCGTGTGTAACATTGAATATAAAAATAAAAGTAAGCTTGTTGGTTTTTAAGGATATTATTCTGAACATATGAACTCAGTCTGCCCCCTGTTGAAGTCTCACCGCAGCCTACATGTCAACATCTGTCTGGATCCGCAGCACATTCCTGTCAAACTTGCATATTTCCTCCTCTAACTCTGATGCACCCTGACAGTCTTCCTGTTGGACAATATTACACAACGATTCTTCATTCTAACATCAACAGGCTCCTCGTTATTTACCTCTTTGCCTCCGATCCGTCTTTTTTATCCCCTCCGGATCCACTTTATGCTGGCATGCTCCAATTCTTCCATCAACTTCACTGCGATGAAGACTCAACTCCTCTTCCACTTTGGCCTGTCATGACGTGTGTTGTTCCTAGATCCGGAGGTGTCTCTCTTCTCTGGCTCCTCCTCCTCCTCCTCTCCCACCTGATCTCACCTGGAAACAACCAGGTGATACTGGAAAAGTGCAAAGTTAAACCTCATTTTAATGTTTTTTAAGAAAGAAATGGAACTGAATATTAAGACCATATCCATTTTGTGTTTTATGTTATTTTTTTAATTTGATTTTTATGTTTGTTTTTATTTATCCCTTTATTCCCTGTCGTCGTAATATTACGAGAATAAAGTCATAACTTAACGAGAAAAAAAACTTGTAATATTACGAGAATAAAGTCATAATTTTACGAGAAAAAAGTCATAATATTACGAGAATAAAGTCATAACTTTACGAGAAAAAAGTCATAATATTACGAGAATAAAGTCATAACTTTTCTCGTAAAATTCCGACTTTATTCTCGTAATATTACGACTTTTTTCTCGTAAAATTCCGACTTTATACTTGTAATATTACGACTTTTTTTCACGTAAAATTACAAATTTATTCTTGTAATATTATGACTTTATTCTCGTAATATTCCGACTTTTTTTCTCGTAAAGTTATGACTTTATTCTCGTAGTATTACGACTTTATTCTCGTAGTATTACGACTTTTTTCTCGCAGTATTACGACTTTATTCTCGGAATATTCTGACTTTATTCTGGAAATGTCAGATGTGTTTTCGCTCAATGTGGCCCTAATACTCCATAGTAACAGTAGTGACAAAAGTAAATTCAAACGAAATGTTTTGTGTATGTTTTAAGGCCAGTTTATATTATATTTATATCAGAGTGCATCTTATTTTTCAACCACGACCGTAGTCTTGAATCTTCTGCTGTGTGTGAACCATGGATGTATTAAAAGAAGTTGGAGGCGGGGCCCCGTTCATTCCTATGAGAGTGTCTCAGTGGCGCATCGCGTGGTGTGAATCTGATGAAACTGCGCCCCCATGGCTGCCAGCACAGCGCCACCGCCACAAGAAACCGGAACCGGATGTGAGGTTTTAAATACAGCTCCAGGACCGCGTTGGGTAAGAAGTCTGTGTAACGTTGCTATGCTAGCGCTAGCAACAATTATAATGCTTTTCCTCTTTATTTTGTACAAAAATTAAAACGCAACCAGATTAGCAACAGTTAATATACTTAACGATAGCTCAGACCCGTGATGTAGATGTAGTGTAGGCGAACATTTTCAACCAATACGATAAAAACAACTACGTTAGCTTAGCTTAGCTACCGTTAGCTCCACCGTTAATGTTAACAAAATGGCCAGTAGCTGGTGTCCGTGGTGTTTAGCTCACTGCTGGTTGTATAACTGAGCTCACATTTAACCATATAACTAATTATATGTTACTGATAACGTGTCGTTTGTCTATCATCAGCTAGGTGAGCTAACTTAGCTCTAACTTCATTGGATCCGTTTTCGCCGCGAAAGTTAGCTTAGTCAATAAGACCCAGCTAGCTCACCTCAATACCAGATGGCAATGGTGATGACTCTGATTGTAAATAAACCCATTTAGTGTATCACTATATGAATAAAATCAACTCTGATCAGCCACTTCATCCTGTTTAGCTGCTGAACCCATTTTAAATGACTGTTATTTAGAGATACTTTAAGATATGTTGTTCTTATATATTGTTTCTTATTTGTTTTAGGCTTTTATTGCCATAATCCTATGTATTTATATGATTCTTATTGTAACTTGTCCCTCCAACTGCCCCCATGCCTTTTAATATGTTTCCTTTGACTTAGGCAAGGCAGTTTTGTTTGTATAACACATTTCAGCAACAGGGCAATTCAAAGTGCTTTACATAAACATTCAAGACAAAGTGCAAAAGAACATTAAGACATACTTAAAACAGTTATAAAAACATAAAACAAACTTAAAGATTAGAAAATAAAAACAAAAATAAAAGCTAGGATAGAAGCTAAAATAGAGCAATAACACACACAAGAGTAAAAGCTCTAGTGCAGTATAAGATCATTATCTGGTTTAATTAAAGGCAGCAGCAAACAGGAAGGTTTTAAGCTTTGATTTAAAAGAACTCAGAGTTGGAGTTGGTCCTGCAGGTTTCTGGGAGCTTGTTCCAAATATTTGGTGCTTAAAAACTGAACGCTTCTTCTGCATGTTTAAGCAGACCTGATCCAGATGACCTGAGAGGTCTGGATGGTTCATAACATAGCAGGGGATCAGAAATGTATTTTGGCCCTAAACTATTTAGTGCTTTGTAAACCAGCAGCAGACTTAACTTATTATTGGTTGTCTGTTGTATGTATAGATGTTTGGACTGGGAATGCTACAAATGAATTGCCCCCTTGGGGATAAATAAAGTTGTCTGAACTGAACTGAACTGAACTGAACTGAACTGTCTTCTCTGTTACAGATGCCTGGTTGATACAGAGATGAGCGGTGACAACGTGAAGTTGTTTGTGGGGAACCTTCCTTTAGACGCAACACACGACGAGCTGACCAAGCTCTTTGCTCCATATGGAGAGATCAACACCTGCTCTTTGCTCAGACAGTATGCCTTCGTTACCCTGAAGGGAGATGGGGCAGCAGACAGGTATTCAACTCTTACTATTACCATTACTACATACTGGTATGAATTATATTGCTATTCTAGAAACATTCTCTGATATTTTAAGATAAGATAAAATTAACCTTTATTAATCCCAAGGGGGGAATTCAGGTGTCAAAGCGCAGGTACAGGTGTACAAAAAGATTATAAAACAATAAATAGGAATACAGAATATACATAGTGAAGGGACATAGCGTGTACCGTCCGTCAATAAAAAAAAAAGTAGTTTACAATAAATAGATGTAATATGTGCAGTCTATAAAATGGTATATGGGATGTAGTGTAAAGTAAGTTTAAAGTGCACCAGTGGTTAGGAGAGGTGGTTGCAGGTAGTGCAGATAGTCCAGATAGTGCAGTTTTCATGTGGGGGTCAGCCTTGGTTGTGGAGCCTTGGGTATAAAGTTAAATGGGAATATGGAAGTAGAGGTAGTTTTTGCCACTTTTGTTCATTCAGTACAATTATGAGTCGAGCAAGTTTGCTAAATTCCTTTAATCCAGTCAGTTTTGAACACATTAAAGAGAAATACAATTGTTGCTCTTACTTACTGTCAGTGTGTTTTTAAACATTAGATGGCACTTTCTCTTACATTGTCAAAAGACAACTAGAATCATTGAAGAATGTCTGACAGACCAAGATCAAAATAACAGAATTGGAGAAGCTCAGAAAGGTCTAAAGGTTTGCATATTAGAACTGACAGGCCTGTTGGGTTTAGTGCTGCAGTATCTTTGAGACTTTGAGTTACCAAAATAACTTAAGAGGCTTTGTACAAACTGGACCCCTGCAGAATCAAAAACTGATTAGTTCTAAGATACTTTGGGTTCTTAAGTTTATTTACAGAGTATAGCATGACATTTCCAATTAAATATAAAATTGCTAGTAAAACAAAGACTAGCAGCATTTGGCTGGTTTCAGTTTCATATCTTCAATTCTACAAATTGTTTTATTCATTTTTAACCTCAGCTAAAACGTCTGCAGTATTACTGTAACTGTCATCTGCTGTACACCTGATGATGATGCAAATATATTTTTCTCTCGCAGGGCCATACGACATCTTGATGGCAAAGAGTACAGAGGCAGGCCCCTGGTGGTCGAGGAGTCACGTGCACGCCCGCCCAACTCCACTAAAGTGTTTGTGGGGAACCTTGCCGCGACGTGTTCGGCAGATGACCTGCACGGGCTGTTCTCAACCTTTGGAAGAGTTTTAGACTGTGATAAAGTCAAAGGTGAGTTAGAAAGCCTGTCACCAATGCTGATGGTACGAAACAAATACATGCAGGGGTTTTCTTGAAAAGTTAAAAAAAAGAAAAGATGGACTAAAATGAGCTGGTTTGCTTAAGTACAGTTTAAGGTAACAATAGTCTTCAGATTATCTCGTCAGAATGCAGTGTTATATCAAGACCGTTGGCTTTTCATAGTTTCAAGCGTTAAATCTTTGAAATGACTAATGCTAAACAAAAAGTGACAATAAAAATACGGGATGGATGTATTTTCTTTTTAAATGTCTCATGCTAACTCTGATCTTTCTGCTTCCTGTATGCTATACAGCCAGATTATGCTCAAATGTTGGCTATGCGTTTGTGCATATGGAGAGGAAGGAGGAGGCCCTGGTAGCTATTGAAGGACTCAACGGGACCATGTACAAGGGCCGTCAGTTGGCCGTAGAGCTGTCCAAAGCCCAACCTTTGATCAACCAGCTTGCAATGTCCGGAAATTCAAATCAAGGCGGTGGTGTAGGAGGTAAAGATGAAGGATCCATTTGTTTTGAAGTGTTTTGCATGTAGTTAAAGATGCTATTGATAACATTGATAACATTCAGCAACTAGATGTTGCATTCTCCCTCCCTTGTTTTGTTTAATTTGCATCACAACAAGTCGTTGCCAGGCACTTACCCGTTAATCTCAGCCATTTATCCGTTTTTTTCCACACTGATGACTCAGAGATACCACGTGATACCAACAACATGCCTTGTTAGAAGTGAGAACCAAACATCAGATATCTTCCACAAAGATAAACAAAACATTCATTTTGGACCCGCCGACATTTTTATTAAATGATTAATTCTCAATCGTAATAATTTGTTTTCAGGAAAAGTCATACCTTCTAAAAGCTCTGTGGAAGTTTTTTTTTTTTTTTGTTTGTTTTTAAGTGTTTGTCTACATAAAAATGTTATCAATAAGACCTTTAAATGTTGAAAAGAATGCATGTTCTCATCATGTTTTGTGCTCCCTTCCATCCTTCCTTGCAGGTGGCAGGGAGGGTCTTCTTCCACGACCACCTCCATCACTAGAGCACCATCAGAGTCAAGCAGCCGTGCTAGCAGCAGCTGCAGCAGCCGCGGCTGGACTACCCATACAAGTAAGTTAATTCTCTAGCAGGGCGTCCACTATCTTGGAAAAATATAAATTAGGTGTGTTTATTTTTATTGCTTTTATTTTAAATGCTGACATCTCTCATCTTTCTTTGCAGGTTCAACAAAGTGTCCATAACTCGTTCTACAACACCACATCCTTTGACCCCACTTACGCCGCTTTGAAAGGCATTACAAGCGCTAAAGGTGCAGATGGGGTGATATACGGTGCTCTCGCCAGCCAGGTGTATGGATCCGTTGCTGACCAGGTGTACCAAGACATGGCCAATCACAATTCTGCGGTGGTCGCCGCCGTTGAAGAAGTAGAGCCACCGAGTGGCCCAGATCCAACGACGCTTTTCGAGGCAGCAAGAGCCAAATTCTTTCAGGAGGGACAGAAGGTCTTTTAACATTTATCTGAGTCAGAATGTATAATGTTCTCCTCTGTGTCCATGTCTGTGTTGTACCTCTTCATGTATATTTTCTGACGTATATTTTGAATTAAAGGTTCTGGCAGAGCAGCAGGCAGGGAGGAAAGCAGCATCGGCAGACAGCGAGCGCGACCGCAGCCCAATCAGAGGAAACCGAGCCCCCCTCCTCCCCGACCCCGTTCCGGGTTCCTTCGCTCAGATACGACCTAAGCGGCGTGCCCTACTGCCAACGCCACCCGGAGCACCTGAAGAGCCCCCAGCTGCCGCCACCACCACTCCTGAAGGGTCAGACCCCGTTGCTAGGTACACATAACACATTTTGATAAATGATGGAGGCAGAAGAAAAATAAGCATGTTAAGCCTGCCTCTTGCACATATAATAATAACAATAATAATAATAACAAGAATAGATTATTTACATAGCACTGATCAATACTACCAACATTTCATGTGAGATGTGATTTTTAAGACTAACTTTTCATTGTTTCTTGCTACTCTCCTTTCTTCTACTTCAACACTCCAGGTCTTACACGGAGTACTACCAGCAAATGCATCAATACCAACAGTATCAACAGTACCAGCAACAGTACCAGTACCTCCAGTATGCCTACACCAATCCTCCTCCCCCTCCGCCGCCGCCTCCCGCGGCCACCACACAGGCCCAGGCCAACACCCCTGCACCCCCGGGGACGTACTCGGCGCCCCCAACGTATGCGGCACCGGCAGCCTACCCACCGCCAGGAACATATGACGCTTCGGGTGGTTACAACGCCTCATCGGGGAGCTACAATGCTTCATCTGGGAACTACGATGCCTCGTCAGGGAGCTATGACGCATCTGGAGGCTATGGGGCACCGGGAGCATATGATTCATCCGGAGCTTACGCTGCAGCGGGAAGCTACTCCACATCCACACCGTATGAGCAGACACCCGCACACGGGCAACCCATGCCCCAGCGCCATGATTACCCTTACAACACGCCAGAACCCCCTTATCGATAGTCCCACCCCCACACACTCCTTCCACACTGCAGATGTGTGTGTGTGTGCGCGTGTGTGTGCATGTGTATTTACATAAGGGACAGTTTAAAGAGGACAACAAGAGAGGGAGCAAAGGTCGTTATTCGAATGTAATTCAAATCTGAAGCATCTCCCCTTTTTCTCCATCTTAACATAGACTCTTAACTTGCCAGTCAGTTGATGGCTGTGTGGCCAAGTAGGACAGCTAATATTGTAATATCAAGCATTCACAGTTTCTGTCAGATGTTATGAGGCACAGCCGGTTCCTCGTTGGATGTTTAAGAAGCTTAAACGTTTCTTGGGACAAAGTTGGACTCAGAGGTCAGGATAGGAAAAGCTTTCTGTTTGTACTGAATCGAGGCCTTTTATATACTCTACATAAACACGTGCACCAAATAGGGGTTTCCTGGATAAAACTGTGTTAGAATATATAATCAAATATATATATTGGATTATAACAAATCAAAAGTCATGCATCATCGCATGTTTCAAGTAGGGTACAAAAATGAAAACACAAATTATTAAAATAGCTACAAAAACAGTTGTAATCCATGTAGATCGCCTCATTTTATGTTATGGTTCCCTTATAGCATTGGGTTTGAATCTGAAATATTGCCAAATAGGCGCTTTTGCGTTTCGCTTCGACACCAAATCCTCCGCCATCGTCTTGTCTGTCGACTCTCTCTCGTCCCGTGTGTGAAAACAGACTCCTGCCGTACAGAGCAGACTCTTTACTTTCAGTTTGTAGCATCGCTCCTCCGACTATGTATTGATAACGCAGCGCTGATACGCGAAAAATGAACTAAATGGGTTTTATTTCTATAAAAAAAGGAAGACAACAGTGGGGGCAAGTAATGTAATCAATGTGTGCCTGAACACCGTGTAACACTGACTACCGCGGCAAGCCTAGATTTGGCCAAAAAAAGAAAATGATCCATCTGGCCTCTTTACAAGATGAATTAAACTTGCAACATTTTCCAGAGATCCATGTGTCTCCATAATAACAATTATAGAATAAGCATCCAGGTGTAGGAACACCCTGTGTGGAGTATGTAAGAGGCCTCGGTTTGAATTCAGCCGCATTGACCTTTTTCTAACAGCCAGTCTGTTTGGTTGGTAATACACGTCGACTAGAGGAGAAAGCAGAAGTGAAGTGAAACGGAGCGGTGCATCAGCCTTTACTGAAGAACCTTCTTTTGTTGTAAAGATGGAGAATGTTTGTTAATTGACCGGCTTGTCTCGTGTTTCAGGCTGGTTTCACTGAGCTGACAGGTTTTAGTGCTTATCAAGCAATTCCCACTCAAAGTGATGACATATATAACTGTATAACTCTTCTCTTATTTCGGGTCATGGAAATCTCTAATTATATCTAAAATTATCACAAATTGGCTTCTTGAAATTGAAGGTTAGGTTACTTAGATTCTGTTGCAATCTAGTTAACGCTGGCTCATTTTGTGATTTGCGTTTTTGACTGCTGGCATTAAAAGTCTTCTTGAGGCTACCTGTTGTGTCCGCAGAGTAAATGTGTAGTCCACACAGGCCTTCTTCCTGTTTAATCGGGGGAGTTTGCTTTAACATAAGATGGATTCAACCAGTCTGATTGTGTGCTTGAAGTTTCATAGTCACGAGGGATAGAAAGTGTGAACATGACTTTGATAACAGGATTAAAAAAAATACAACATTTTCAGCGATTTAAATTGAAGTACTCAGATGTTCTCTTGGAGCGGTTTTTCCATAATCTACATTTCTTGTGTTTTCTTGCTTGGCCCAGGCTCTCTGTGCTTCTCGATGTCTACACAAACTCAGGAGTTAAATCGATCCTGTCGAGAGTTTTTGGTCAAATCAGCGTTTGCCTCTTAAAAAACATTAGAACAGAATCTTTCAGTCGTTTTGTAGTCATTCGCTTTTCTTTCTTTCTTTCTGATTTCAGTCTTGTGTTGAGTTTGCGATCAGAGCCTCCTGCGTGAAAAGAAAGTTGAATGCATCCACGTGTTTCTCTTAAGTTTTGGTAATTCTCAGTTGAACCCAGGTTTTTGATATTTTTTCGGACTGAAGAAGTTGTGTTTCTGGTTTGTACATATTTGAATTTATATATATATATATATAAAAAAAAAAAAATTGCAGCAAGCTTTGTTTGGTCAATGACGTTGGTCAAGAAGAATCTGAGCATTACTGATACTTAAATTCCCAATTGGTTTTTGACATCCTCTGTTATTCGCATTTCTCATCAGCTAATGTTGTGCCTCTGCTCACATTGGAATGATTTTAGAGGGCGAAGTTGAACTCGTTTTCAGACCAGGAAATGTACAATTTGATACTCCTGTAAATACTTAAAACCTTTTACTTTTAAGCTGAAAAACGAATGCCAACCAACATTTGGTTGATCGGTAAGAATATTGACTGTTAAAAAGATGAAATGATTGTATTTCTTCCTAAACAGTTGGGAGATGGTGAATAGACGAGATGAAGAAGGACAGTTGTGTATCGGGTCTGTTTAAAAAAAAAAAAAAAAAGAGGCAACCCAATTTGTGTGGCAAACCCTCAAGCAAGACGGTAATCCGATTACGGTCATGCTTGTAGCGTGTAGCGTTGAACCATTGTGGCATGTGAGTGTGTGATCAAGACGTACTATAAAATCAGACATTGCATACGATTTGAAGCGCAGAGTGTAAAAAAAAAATGGGAGGAAACAGTGATTCACCATTTGAGCTGAGAGCAGGTACAAGTTTTTTTTTTTTCTAAATGCAGTGCAGTGGCGTGTTGCTGATGTGTCTAGCGTAGGGTTATTGACTGAGTGGATATGAGGTGACAGTCTTGGTGCTGCAGGTGAATATGAGGGTTGTTTTTAGTAAAAAAAAGGCCGCTGATTTTCCCCGAGCAGCAGTGAGAGAAGGGCCGATGACCTTTTCCTTTTCCCTCTTTCTGATCTCACCAGAATCACACACTTTATTTTGACACTACTGGCTTTACTCTGCATCCCCCACCACACCTAGACAGCTCCACACTTCTATCTAGATGTACTTTTAACTGGGTTCATTGCATTTCTTTACTCATGTAAAAGCAGGGCTACACGTGCAAATGCTACTAATGCACACCTGATTCCACTTGTATTTTACTTACAGTAGTTGTTTCCGTTCGTGATTGTACCACACACTCATCTTATTTCTTACTCGCCCACCTGAGTTGGTAGTGCTGTTGTTAGGTTTTAAGTGAACACATAGCCTCTCTAAATTGCCACATTATATTCCACCATCTCCATGTGAACTGTTAGTTGCATGCCTTGTTGTTGCTGCTGCTCCAGCCACCTTCTTCCTCTTGCTGATTATTGCAGCTAGAGTGGGAGGGAGCCAAACTGAGCCCTTGCCCTGGACGTACGCCACACGCAGCTGTAGCGTGGGATGGGGAAAACAGCAGCGTTAGGCCTGAAACTGCTGTGGACGATGGGGTGTCCCCCCACTAAGGTAAACACTCAGACCACACACTCCTGCCCCTCCCTGAAAACACACGTACACATTCACAAACACACTCATACACGCACACAGATACCTATATCCATACTTCATATTCCGTACCCCCGTCTTCAGGGACTTTTATTCGTCAGGATTTCAGATTTTTGGAAATGGATCTCCCGTCCTTTTTTAAATGGGAGATTACCTTTTTCCTGCTTTTGATTTTCCTGATCATATCCCTGCATACTCTGCTCATACATTCCTGCTCCCACAACATACTGACCGCTCTCACACACACCCAGATTTGGAGGACACGTATATGCTGTCTTTTTAGTCTAAATCTGAAACCCTTTCTGTTGTTGTTAGTACATCCCGTACCTAACAGCCTGTCGTTCAAGAGTACCAGGCGATCACAGCCAGAGCTGGAACGTGGGACATTTAGTACGGAGGGGTTGTTTTAGTTTTTGTAAATGCGCCCCTGGGGCCACTTCGGGGTTAAGTGCCTTTGCGTAAGAGCACATTGGTAGGCCCTTCATTTCAGAGTTGAATAACCCGGCTCAGGATCGGTTGCTGGTTCAACGCTCGACTCCTCCCCCCTCTCCCCTAAAAACAACGATTTTTGATGCCACATTCAACTTGTATGAATGACAATGAACACAAATATTATCATTTTGTTTTAAATTACATTTTTGTCCTATGTTCTTTGAAATGTTTAATTATCAATAAATGAATTTGAACTGAACTGTATAGCTTCTGTGTGAATATTTCAAGATAATCATGAATTGGCGCGTTGTTACCAGCTGATCTAATGTATTATTACCTTTTTAAAGTTTGTTTATTTAGAATGCCTGAAATAAGGTCTGTGGTTTAACACAATGTTTTGTTCTACGACATAAAATACATCAGTAAATATCCCATTTGTGAATTTTGAAGCTTTTTACGTGTTTTAAGCAAGGCAGTAGCTAAATGAGACTACTAAACATCATCACGCCAACTCGCCCGCCTTTAGCTTAGTGGTGGTGACGTGAAGTCATCCGACCGTGGTAAATGGACTTGCATTTATATAGCGCTTTTCTAGTCTTCCAACCACTCAAAGCGCTCTACACTACATGTCAGTATTCACCCATTCACACACTGATGGCAGAGGCTACTACGGTGCCAACTTTGCCCATCAGGATCTAATCTAAATACTCATTCACACACCGATGGCTATGCTTTCGGGAGCAATTTGGGGTTAAGTGTCTTGCTCAAGGACACATCGACGTGATGTAGTTCGTTTATAGCCTAACGCTTTTTACTTCTGCCGATTGCATTTACACTTCAAAAATCATAGAAGTGGTGTTCATTTGTGATGATTATCTTTCTGAACAAAATGTGTAAGTGTCATAAACATTTGTTTGCCACAGAGCTTATATTCTGCAATGATCCAAATCCAATCCTTTTTGTGGAGCGAACCAGGGCGATGCTAACTTCCTGGTTGGCCTATAAAAATACGTCATCCCTGCACCGCTCTATTGCAACAGTAGCAAACCTTCCTTCCTGAGTCCCAGAGTGTTTGTGGAGGAGTCACCAAATAACTATAAGAGCTCAGCATCAGATGACGTTTTATTCCATTTTCTTCCAAAAACATCAACCTATGCTTCTCAAATAAAAACCAATAAATTTGATAAACAATCCAAACCTGTTGATAATTCAATCACTTTGATATACAAAAAGAAAAGAAAACGAGAAGAAATCGAAGGTTATGGAACCTCATTCCCTGCTAACAAGACATTTTCATGGACACTGCTGAGTTTCATGCCCTCAACAACAATGAACAGTTTACAGATGGACACTAGAGAGTACTGAATGAGTGGAGTGAACGCAGTATACACAATACTGAGGGTATACTGAGGTAATATGGTGAGTAGGCTTACCTAAATGGACGGAGGATGGAGCGTGAAACTGCATAGACATCATGCGCCTTTCACTGGCAAAAAACGACATGGAAATGCAGTTTCTGCTCTGATAACACGCAAGTCTGGTTTCCAGCTGCCAGATTAGTCCGTGAAGTAGCTTCAGAGATGAATACAAAGGTTTGTTTGGTAGACAGTCGGTAGACAATTGTCTTGGGAGTCTTCCATTATGGAAAAAACACTGCAAGCAACCCATTGAAGTTCACCTCCTATGTCCTTTTTGTAAAGTTGGAGTGCAGGTAGAAGTGTGTGCTGATAATTTACATACATACTGGGGTGGGAAACTCCTTTTTTAGTCCTTTTTATTATATATTTATTTTATATGAGAAACTAGTCTGGGGATGCTTTCAGGGAATCCGACCCCAGATTAAATACCGCAACTTCTAGTTTTACTTTATAGCTTTTATTCGGCGTCCCTTATATTGATTTTAGCAGGGGGAGAGAACGATTAAGGAGAATTAAACTACAAAAAATAAAGTGTACAGAGACACAACTGGGATAGTAAATTTGTACAAATTGTCTGAAAAATAAAGTTGAAGCTTCCGGTGAATCTAAAGCCTGATTTCAGGAAACCAGTCGGTGCTTTTTAAGAGGATGACTGGGAAAGAATAAGTCCAGTTGATGGCAACAGACAGGACAAGACTGGGCAAACACGTTAAAAACACCACACAATGTTGACCAGACCAAACACATATTACAGTACTTTGACTTTCAATCACAACCTCCCATGATGCTGCTGGCATAGTATGAAAAAGGAGCGAGCATTCAAACACACGTATTGAAAATAGCAACGCTTTAATAAAGAGCGATTTTTACAAGACTGCAATGTCTAGCTAGCTAGGTGATAACTGGCATTGACATCCATGGTGTTTTACAAAGATGCAGTTTACGGTAACTGGGTTTGAAGTTTGATGGGTAACTTGCAAGTTGCATTTCTGCATGCGAGGCAGCCTTCAAACAGTTACGGACCCTACATTGTAAAACAGTTGATTTATGAATGCCAATGAACGTTCATGTCGAGAGAGGTAAGTAAAAAATCTCATGGAGAAATTTCCTTAACGTTGTTCCAAACACACCGGTAAAGTGAGAGTTCACACAATGGTCATGCTTTTACCGGGCACACAAGCCAATAAAAAGACGACACTTAATCATGCAAAAAAAAGACAGTTTCTTTGTCTCTTAAAAAATAAAAGAACAAAAAAAATCCTTTTTGAGTTCTGATATCATCCATCCGTAGTGACCTTGAATAAGAAGAAGCTGCGCTTTGATGATGACTTTGGTGCAAAAAAATGTTCCTGTTTCGAAGAGGACAGACCCTGTCCTGTCCACTTCCTCGATGAAGACACTCTTGGTATAGACCAGTTGTGATAGTTTACCCTTGACCCCGCCCCGCCCTCCCCCATTGCCCGCCCGCCCGCCCGCCCCACAAACCCCACCCCCTTCCTCCTCGAGATGGACACAAACATCACAAACATCAAACCCGCCCGCCCGCCCGTCCCTGGATGATGACACCTTCAAAATACAACCATTCAACACACAGATACAGCAATAAATTGTCCCACGTACAGTACGTCATCCAATGGGGCTTCGATCACTTTACAGAGAGCACGTCTAAAAACACATGAACGGCATTACCTATATACAGAGGACACAGTAACAGTCAGAGGTTGGCCCAGGATGGATCGAGCTGCGTCGTGGGAGTGAAGTGCACAATGAAAAGAGCATTCAGCTGACGGAGAAAAAGACAAACCACCGGGACGAGGAGTAATGGAGGACAATTTCTTTTGTTCCAAAGGAGATATCCAAATGTCAGCTGGCCTCTTGGGTTGAGAAACCTCAGAGAATATCTGCCTGCTTGGTGACGACTTCTAACACTGAAGCCTCTCTCTGCTGGTAGTAGAGTCGTAGCTGGCGGGGAGATTGGTTTTTGCGTAGCCAGCAGTCGAATGTTGAATCATAACGCCACCATACAGTCGCAATTCTCTGACGATTTTTGTTGGTAATCACAAGCGTGTGCAGCTCCAGCTGTCTGGAGAGATTCAGATTCACTTTGAGATTCCAGGTCCGATGACTTCGGGGCGTTGTTTTCAGCAGATGAGTGATCCTTGGAACCACCTTTTTAATTTGATGTTTGGGTTGTACAGACTTGAGACACGGTCACGATAACACTCGGTAAGTTAGTACACGCTGCCAGCTCACTAGAGACCTTTCATCTCTAACCCTGTTTATCTCTATGGGAAGGCATGTGCACACACAAACACACATACAGTACATGTACATAGAACAGACACAATCAATAGAAAACGACTTCATCCCCAATCGATTATTGCCCCTTTCAACTGTACATCCCAGCAATGATTTTAGGTTTTTGTGCAGCAGAGCGTTGTCCCCTCTTCGAAGGTTTGTGCTATATATATATCTATATATCGTCTGTCTGTCTGTGGGTCTGACTTGACCTTGGATCTGCCAGAAAAGCCACATTAACATTTAACGTCTCATTAAAGCCTCCCGTCTCTGGCTGTCTGAATTAATCTGTGTGTCGTCACCGCAGGCATTACTAGGGTCATGATCGACAGACATTACCCTCAGTCGCTTTACGACGGTCTAATCCTCGTTTGACTCCTCCCGACTGACCTTTAGCTGTCCTGTCCGTAAATGTTAAGACTACATTAACAAACCTCTCTCTGTGGTAGCAGTGTCTTTTTAATTCCTCCAAGTGGAGGTGAGACATTTTGTCTGCAGTAATTAACCCTTATCCAGTTTTTCTGGCGTGTAAAGGACTTCACAGGAGACTCATTTTGAACAGGACGGAGGCTCAGGACAGGGTTGGAAATCATAGGAGAGTTGGCAAGACTGAGAATCACCTCCTTACTAATATCCAGTATAACCTCTCTATCTGGCTCTCAGTGCATTTTTCACTACTTTTAGAGCAGTACGGGTCAAACAGAAGAGGTTAGAAAATAAAACGGCATTCTGTACAGAAACCTTCACACAACAACACTACAGCAGGGAACAGCTTTCTAAACAGCCTACAGATGGGTGGAAAAGACAGTAAACGAAGATTTGCATGATATTGCACAGCTGTAGAGGAAAGAAAAGAACAAAAATACACAGTGTGTACAGCACGACCCCAAGTAGCAAAGTCAGTGTAAGAGGTTTGTTTACATCCAAATGCGATGCCTGGGTCTGGCTCAGTGCTTTCATCAGTTAGTTCCAGTGCAGTAACACATTGGTACCTGGCAACACAGTTAATGACATCAGGTACCAAAAGAGAAACACATACCACGTTCATCCACACACACACACACACACACACACACACACAAATTATCGTTCCCGCCGGATGTTTTGATGTTGAAGTTGGCAATTAAGAACAAATGGAGCTCATAAAAAGACTCATGTCGATGCAGCACATTGAAATGTAGAAAAAGGAAAACGCACGCATTCAAATCGATCACTTCTGACATCAGGTGATGGATGACACGCAAACCGGGGAACCAATCTGAACAAGACGCTAAAATCACCTACACAGACATACAACCCTTGGCAAAGTTCACATTGAGTAAAGTGCCAGCAAACAATCCAATCAGAGAAAGAGACGCGCGTCCTCCGAGTTTGAAGTGGGCAAGTTTTTATACAGGAAATTATCGGGGATGAGGAGGCCGGGAAGTGGCAGTAGAGCACTTCCACCGAGCTGTCATCGCAGGTCATAATCGCCGTTTGAATTGGCGAATCAAACAGAGGATGAGTGGGATTGATGCGGAGCCTCTGGTGCCCCATTCAAAGACAGAGAGATCAGTAGCCACATGGAGAGAGGAGAGGAGATTAGAGGGCGAGGCGACATGGAAACAGACATCAGCATTTCATCTTTTATCCGTCCTCTGGTCCTCTCTCCTTCTTCCTCTCCCCTCCCTTTTCCCTCTCTTGTCCTCCTCTTTCTTCCTCCGCCACTGGATTTGGTTCTGGATTTGTTTTCTTTCTCTCTCTCCATCTCTTTCCCCTCTCGCCTTCTCTCTCTCGGCTTTGCTGCCATGGTTACAACATCATCCCTACATGAAGTGCATCTGCAGAGGACGAGAGCAGAATGGAGAATAATTTAGTTCGACAAAACACCTCATCAAGTGTTCAGGCATCTACTGACAAGCGTATTACCTGCCGCAGTGCCGGGAAAACAGCTTGTCGTGGGCGCGAGCGCTCAGTCGGCAATTATATTACTCTGTTATGTTTTGAATAATTGGTCAAAATATACTTGTTTGTTTTCCGGAGAGTCTTGTGGCCGCACCAACGGATGATTACTCGCTGTGAAAAACACTATCTTCACACTTGCTGGTCAATTATCTGACAACATGATTCATCCTGCTTTTGGAAGGGTCCGCACCTTGAATGTTACTTATCTGTCGTTAAGAACAGCTGAATGAGTACGTCAATTATTCAAGAAGACTTGCAAACATGAAGCAGACGTACTGTTAAATCCCACCCTTGGTTGTTCTTATGCTGATATATGTCAATTTAGGATGTCCATACTCTTATTTGGTCTACCCAGTTTGTTTTTCATTGTGCCTTGCCTTCTTAGTAATTCTCTACACCTCCCAGAAAAGTGTTCAACAACCCCCAGATAATTGGCTATAGATCCACACTACTTCCCTTTAAGATACACACTTCAAAGCATAAAAGTAGGAGCAGCCCCACTGTTCAGTCAAGTTTAAATTTGGATTGTTTCCCCTCACATCGTCTTTATTGTCTCCTAAACATGTCGACATTTATTGTGTGATAAACTGTGATTTTCTTGAAAGATAGGTGAAAGTATTTATCAGAAAGGTGCCTCATATTTATGTGTGCAAGTACAGTACTTGTGAGCGGTGGAGCAAGCGCCTGCGAGGTTAAAATGAAAGCGTTTCTGTAATAACATAGCTCTGAACTAAGGTTTAAAGAGGACCTATTGTGCTCATTTTATGGTGCATACTTGTATTTTGTGTTTCCACAAGAACATGTTTACATACTTTGATGTTCAAAAAACGCTTTACTTTTCTAATACCCGCTGTGCTGCAGAACCTCTTTTCACACTCTGTCTAAAAACGCTCGGTTTGAGACCCTGACCCCCCCGCTCCCGAAAAGCCCAGTCTGCTCCGATTGGTCAGCTGGCCCATTCTGTTGTGATTGGTCAACCGAACCAAACTCTTCGGACTCCGCTCCAGTTCCACTCTAACTAGCTTTGTTTGAAGGCGTGCCAAACTTGCCGCTACGCAGGTATTATTCAAATGTTACTTGGTGACATCACCATGTTACGGAAGAAAGGACTTTCAAGCTAGGCGTTTCAGTAACTCTCTTTTACATGCATAACAGGACTCAACTGGCCGTTCAAGTGGTGACGTACCCTATTGTTGAATGCACCTGATTGGTCCCTGGTTTTCTGCTTGCCGTTTCAAACAGGAAACAACATGGCAACCTACTTGTAAACTTTCTGTTATTCCAATCCACCAAAATCTACTTCTGAAAACATTTTAAATGAGAAATAGGCTATGCAACTGCTGAATCTCGTTTCATTTTTGGAACTAGATCGCCAAGTTTGACAGCTAGTTTTGTGAGCCGAACGCGTCGCGCTGGACATGCTCATTTGCATGAAGGACTGTTTCCGCTTTTTCATTTTGAAAGACCAATGAGGAAACTCCAACACTCAGCTAAGCTAACTGGCTGTAGCCTTACTTATGGTACTTGTCCACATGGCGTTTTTGAACTTAATAGTTCACCGAGATTTGTTTCTGAAAACCTTTCATGTGAGAAATAAGCCACGCAGTTGCTGACTCTGTCTTCATTTTAGATCGACAACGGTTAGATTAAAAGATTTTCGGGTGTTTCCAGAGGCGGCAAGTCGTGCCGGACGCCCCTGATTTGTATAAAGTAGCCTGTAGACCTCAACTTTATGCAAATGAGTAGCGGGCAACGTGGCGTTCTGTCTCTCGAAACACAACGCTATGCTACCAGAATGCATTGCACGGCTGCTTACATAAACAATGAATGGGAAGCATGGAAAGGACGGATCATTTGGACACGTACCATTACAGTATATTGAATGGACAAAGAAAGGAAATGGGTGTATATCACAAAATGTCAGGCTACTTCTTTAACTGCAATACATGGCATATGGACTAATATATATGTTTTTGTGTGTGTGTGTTACCTGTGTCCCCGGGATGGGTCCAAAGGGATTGGTGGGTCTCAGGACAGGCTGGTTGTACATGACAGGCTGCGGGGGCATCATCTGAACGCCCCCCATCTGATGACTCATCTGAGGAGGGAGCTGGTCAGAGGCGAGGTGGGAGAAGGGATGGCAATAGGTGGGGAGCAGACAATATTTCAGATTTAGAGTAGATTAACGCCAGCAGAGTATGAATGTAAGACTGAGATTAAAATTGTTGTTTACCATTCCATACACAGGCACTTGGGGTGACGTCATAGGAAAAGCCACTGGTGCGGGAGCCTGTATGGAAATAAAGAGAGGAACATAATACACCACTTTCTGGCTGAGCTGCAGTCTCTTAATCTTGACCTGAGAGTTGATTACAAATATAATCCTGATACTGTCAGCCTCATGTCTAACCTGTCAAAGATGTCCCCCAGCCCCAAACAAAGACAGAAATGTCTTGACTTTCTTTAACATTTGCATTTGTTTGTAGCAAGACACCTAATCCTGAGCAACAAAAAAGAGGTGTAACGTTTAATAAAGTAGAATTGAGGTAGCAGCAGATTGGCAGCAAGGGATGAAACAACAATGCCAATGCAGCACAATAAGCTAAATAATTCCCTTTTCCCCCATGTATCATCACCACTACAAACAACCTAATAATACTGTGAAAGTGCCCAAGCATTGATTTAAAAAAAGGGAGATTTTTGGATGTCAGGGTGGAAATCAGGTGCAGAAAGAGGAGCGAGGGAGGAGGTGAAATGAAGAAATGTACTTACATAGCCAGTATAGATCATCCCATTCTGTGGAGAGTTACAGAAAAAAGAGCGTTACAACAATAAAAGCCATGCTCAGGCCTTTTCTCTAAATGAGCAGAGGAGATAAACCAGACCTTCACCCATTCCTCATGTTCAAATCACTTCTACTTTCTATTCATGTCGTGCCACCGTCTTTCCGAGCCATTTGCTGAATAAATGAGCGGTTTGAGTCGAGAGGTCAATCAGACGAAAATTAAAAGATGAAACCAGATTGAATGGAAGAGACTCGCGGATAATTGAGAGTGGAGCACAAAGGACGGACGCAAATTTGGCAGCTCCTTCAAAAAGCCCCGAATGCAGCAGAAAGTTACATTTGGCCAACAGGTACATTTAATGAGTTTCATTCCAGAATGAGATATCAGACCATTAGGAGAAACTGGCTCCTCTGACAGAATGATGGATGGCACCAAATTAATACACAATACAATACTTCTTACAAAGATTTCTGCTAGAGCAGTGCAGCAGTGCTTTCTGGACAAAAAGGCCACATTTACAGACCTGACCCTATATAATATAGAGACTTAAATGTCAGGTTGATAGTGATATCTTTATGAAATTTTATTTTCTATAATATTTTGTAACTCCCAGAAAGCTGATTTTTGTAGTTTACAGTATCTTATAATGAAATTCACTACATAGGGAGGGATGTAAGTGATTTTTTTCCTCATTGTACATTTCGGTAAGAGTCGGCCAAGGTTTTTTCTCTACTTTGGAAATTATGACATTAGATCTGCAATGATATATAATTAATTGGCGACTATTTTGATAATCAATAAATTGTTAAGTAATCTTTCATGCAAAAAACTACCAAATAGTCTCTGATTTCAGCTTTTTCTCTGTTTTATATCATGAACTGAATATCTTTTACTCTTTAATTTCATCTTTCACAGCTTTTAAAGGTACAGTTTGTAGGATCTGGCGGCATCTAGTGGTGTGGTTGCAGATTGCAACCAGCTGAGTACCTCCTCCCTTTCCAAGACTGCGGTAACTTGAGCCGCCGAGTACAAAACCGTGGTAATACTGTTCACCTCGCTCAGGTGACTCTTACACAAGTGTGTTGGAGAACTACGATGGCCTTCAGGTAATGTAAAAATGTGAGTGTTTGGTTTGTCCGTTCTGGGCTACTGTAGAAACATGGCGTACTCTGTGAAGAGGACCCGCTCCATAGATATGAAGCGCTCATTCTAAGCTAACGAAAACACAACGATTCTTAGTTTCAGGTGATTATACACTAATGAAAATATAGTTATGAATATTATATTCCATTTCTGCTAATAGATCCCCCGAAATGTTACACACTGTTCCTTTAATTTTTCAAGCAAAAACTGCCAAATATTCTCTAATTTCAGCTTTTTCTCTGTTTCGTTCATTATGAACTGAATATCTTTTAGTCTCTGATTTCATCTTTCACAGCTTTTAAGTGTTGGCAGAGACACTACCGCTCCTTTTCCTTTTGGATTCCACCACAACAAGCAGTGTGAAATACGTCCTTTTATTGGGTGAAAGTCAAACCCCAAAAGGCACGAATTGGCACAGTGCTGGTCTGGTTTTGGAGGGCACCCAATGATGGTGTAAATTGTCCTGCTCATAACTAACAGGAGAATGAGTGTAGCTGTGAATCAATCTGCGGTGCAAAAAAAAATGTGCGTCAATGTAGCCTTTAAATTACCATCTGAGGGACGGGCATGGGTGCAGGTGCCATGGGATGGGTGGTGTGAGTCCAGTTGGTGCTGGTGCACATGGTCTTCGACTGCCAACCGCCACCAGTTGGCTTCTTCTCTACCAGCTGACTCCACTGGAGCTCTGGCCTGATGCACAAAACACACATACACAGAGCGTTTTAAAGATGCAGAGATTGTGCAAAATCCGAAAGAGAAATAATGGATTGTGAGAGAGTTTGAACTGTGATAATGATGGATAGACAGCTGAGTCATTTGCTTGTGGCTAAGTCAGGAAAGCCCACTCACTTTTTAGCTGGCGTGCCCCCAAACTGCAGGTCTGAGAGAAGAAAGAAAACAAATATATCAGCTGAAAGGAAACACAGGCGGAGAGGAATAACAGGAGAAATGGAAGCAATATTTGGAGTGAGATTCTGCATACTCACTACCAACGAGGTTGGCTAATGAAGAGTCCAAATCATTGGGCAGCATTTTCCCAGAGTGCAACTGGACTCCAGGGCTGTGGATTTGAGCGGGTGGTGCTGGCTTTAGCAGGTCACCTGACATCCGAAGGTTACCATGGTAACGTGAAAGGAGAAAAGAGGGGAAATGAGTCAATAGCATGAAGCATCACCGGGCATCACTGTCACAGCGTATCCAGCTCTGAGCAGTGTGTTTATTTGCACGCTTCATTGTATATTTGCATGATTATATATGTGTGTGTGTGCAGTCCTACCTCCCCAGGCATTGTTATTGTTGGGCACAGTGTGTGTGGTCTGGATGGGGGTGTAGTTAGGCTGCAGGGTGAACAGCTCACTGGTCAGGTTTGGCACACTGCAGGAGGGAAAGTGGAGAGGAGAGCACAGTTTTGTTTCTCATTTTGTTTTTACGTACCCATTTAAAATAAAACTGATTTATAATGACAAACAGGCAAAAGGCCTCTTGTTGAAGACCTGGAGTAGCATTTTTACGCTGCAGACTCACTGGTTGCTGACGGGTACGATCGGTGAGTTGGAGAAGAGATCTGTGGCCCCTCCGCTGCTGTTGGCACTGCCCACTGACTGGGCGCTGGGTGACACATTGGGTGTCTGGATGTCGATCACTTTATGACCGTCCTCCTACAAATGAAAAGTATCAACACTATAATATGATATTTCCATGGTTTGTAAACAGCCCTGCAGGACACATGAATAGTGTTAGGAAAAACAACAACAAAAAGATGCAGCCATTATAAATATGTATGCTTCTTTATTCGAATGAGGAATCCACTGCAGAGGGTCTTGAGATTGTGACTTCATTGTCATTCTCTGTGCAGCTCTACGCTATGGGCCAGCAGCCAGAGACAGACAGTGTATTTCACTGTACTGCAGGACTAATGCATTTGTCCATTCAACTTCAATAACAGTGTGGAGGACAAAAAGATGTACACTTCACACACACTAAAGTGATTTCAGTGTGTTTTTCTCACATAAAAGCAAAAAACAATTCATTGTGGTTTCATTCAGTATAGTATTGGTGCTATATGTAGCATTAGTTGTCTCTATGTGTATGTTTAAAAATGTCTTGCAAATGTCTCGCCTTGTGTTGCTGCAGTCTGTTGTCTTCTGTCTTGTCGTCCATACGGCTGAGAGAGATCCCAGTGCTGGAGAGAGAGGACACTGCACTGGACAAGGTGCTGGATCTTAAGGTGAAACACACAAACATTTTTTTTTTTTTTTTTGCAAAGCTGGTTGCTTTGTTTTGTTTGTCTTTGCTCTTCTTACTGAGTTGCACCTTATAGTGCCTTGTAACCTTAGCTTTATTTGAACAAGACTAAATATCTTGCAGCTCTGAGGCTGTTTTGCTCATTGTTAAGAAAACCAAAGGGTTACAGAAACAAAAGTGTTGGGACATATTTACATTTTGACTAGATGATGCACTAGATGAAAGGTCTGAGGACGATGACAGTCATAATGTTTTATCCTCATCCTTTGCGTTGCGCTGCGGTACATTGCGTTGCGGTACGTTGCGTTGCGGTACGTTGCGTTGCGGTACGTTGCGTTGCGGTACATTGCGCTGCGGTACATTGCGTTGCGTTGCGGTACGTTGCGTTGCGTAATGTTTCGATGCGTAATGTTGCGTTGCGCGAATAGCAGACAAGATGAGTGACAGTCGGAAATGAAGCATCATGTAAAATTATGGTATTCTGGAAATTATAAGGTTTAGTATAATTATATTGAATAATTTAAGTGATATATGTGCACACATAATAATCATAGGTCAAAACTGCGCTAAATTTGGCTAAATTATAAAAAAAGCAGAAGTGGTAAAACGAAGAGCCGTTTGTGTGCCGAAAGAGCCGGATCTTCTTTGGTGAACTGAGCCAAATGAACCGGCTCACTAAAAAGAGCCTGAATTCCCATCACTAGTCTGAACGGTAGCTATATTTGTCAGGACACCGGCGGCGAGCACGGTAAGTGACGCAAAGGTGAGGTGCGGAGGCCTGTGTGAGAGAGAGGCTGAATGGACAGGTGAGTAACGTTACAACAACAAGCTAACGCTATTTATCTGTGATTGTTGTCACTTTACGACCATGTGTAAAAACTGTGCTGCTCTATAATTGCTTTAATAGGTGTGAGAGGTGTTTTTTGCTGACTGGCTGCAGCCGCTGTGGAGTTTATTGTTTACACCGTGTTGTTGAGTTAGTTGTTGTTTTATTCTGCTGTTGGTTCTATAAGAAGTGTCGGGCTATTTCATTTATTTAGCTTAGCGTGGTGTCTCACTTTGTGTTTATTGTCGGTCATTTTTGTTTATTTGCCTGAGTTTTGTCCTCTTTTTCTAGTAAATTCTAATAAGGCCACATTGAGGAAGACGGTTGTATATTTATAATTGATTATCAGTTGCCATCCTCAAATGTCTTGTTTTGTCCTCAACTCAAAGATATTCAGTTGACTTCATAGAGGAGTAAATAAACCAGAAAATACCCACATTTAAAGGGACTGTTTGTAAGAATCAGAATGGGTTGTAACAGCGACACCTGTGGCCGTTAAATCAATGAAAGTCAGTGTTCTGTTGTTCGCGCTCG